>OX463847.1:13806869-14043676 GCA_949825065.1 Odontocerum albicorne | reverse complement strand
CTTAAAACAAATTAATTGATTTTAACCTAATTAATTTAACAATACAAAACTATTTAAATAACATATGAAACACATTGATAATGAACAGTCCGGATGTGTTAACCTATTAATCTAGATAAAATATTTAATCAGTGTTGAATTATTTTTATTTCAAATCAAATATTAAATTCTTTCTTTGTTTTATATTGTTTCAAAAATTATGAAATAATTTTGCCTTTATTAATTTACATCAATCATTTAACATCCGAAATTTTAAATATATATTTTTTGCCACATTATTTCAATATACGAGTAACCCTTATATATAAAACCCGCAGAAAAAGGTTTGGAAGCTCTTGATTTATTTATTACAAACACATAAAAATGTACGATAACGCTGTTTTCCTGTTGGGGTAGGTAGAGAGCACAGAGCGCTAGACTTTCCTATCTCAACACACAAACAACATCTACAACTCCTACTATGTATTTAACTTCTTACATTTTCTTCCAACAAAATATCATTCAATTGACTTATCCATAATTTTCTTAGTATTCTTCTGCCACACCTTCCACTCAGATTCGCACACGATACTTGTTTTTTTCATCGTATTTTTTTATACCAAACCATCGCAGATTGTTTTTCTTTATCTTACTTAATACATTACATACTACTTATACTAGAATATCAAAAGAGGCAACACAAAGTGATTTTGCTTCATGGTAATGCACCATCGCACACAGCAAAATCGGTCAAGGAAACGATTGTGGCGTTTAGTTGGCAAATAATTTTGCATGCGGATTACTCACCAGACTTGGTTCCATCCGATTACTACTTATTTGCATTGATGGGACACGTACTTGCTGAGCAGCGCTTCACTTCTTACAAAAATGTACGAAAATGGCTCGATGATTGGTTTGCCTCAAAAGAGCGACAGTTTTTTTGGTGTGGCAGCCACAAATTGTCAGAGAGATAGACAAATTTGTAGCTAGCGATGGGCAATACTTTGAATAAAATATTTTTTACGACTTTTTCACAATAAATGTGTATTTATATAAAAAAAAATCCGGTTTCATATTTACAGACCTATGTACATTTATTCTAAAATTGCATATATACGTGTATTTCAAGATAGTGGAGAATAAAATACACTTAAGAGAGAAGTTATCAAAACATTTGGGACCATACACCCCCACCAATAGAGGGCGAACCCAGCCACGAGGACATACGTTTCACTCCCAATTGGTTGTGTTAAAATACTTTTATGGTCATACGGAAGCAGTATGTGAAGATGTACGGATGTGGGGGAGGCGACTGAAGTATGGTATGTCACGATAATAAAGTTTAACCGTCTGTCCTTTCTGCCTACGCCAACTGCAAAATAACGCGATGGTATCATAAATGCTGTAAGTGACACGTTATTTATTATATTTAACTCACCTGAAGAAGATACAGTATGTGTTGAAATGTGCATAATGATGAACTAAAAAATGTAGTGGAAGTAGAGAATATTGTGTTAAATTTTTGTGACTATTTATTTGAAATCTTAAGTCGGTCCTGGTATTATTTGACTTGAAATTGGATTAGACGAACCAATATATGAACCTATTGTTATCTTATTTGAGCTTCCGTCATATTAAAAGAGAGTGTCCTTTGAATTATCCAAGACATTCATTTGAAAAGGAAATATCGAGCAAGATTTTAATTTGATCTGATGAAATTAAATACGAGTATAGTTGAATTGGAAATAATTCGATTTGAACGCCGAGAAATATTTGGAAAATTATTTGTATACAAAGGAAAATACTTAATAATATCTCTATCATATATTTTTTAATAACATGAAATTTTCTTCGTTTATTTGTATTTATTTATACATACATATCAATACGTCGCCTACCTATCAGGGTAGGCAGACAAGAAAGATTGCCATAATGTTCTAGCGTGATACATACATTTCATGTCTACGTCCATACACCTTCTCATACGGCTCCTACGATTTCTCAGACTTTTTACATTCCCTTCTTATAAAATATTGTACAGTTGATCCAAATATACGAGCAACACACCCGGCCTTAACTTAAATGTTTTGTTTGGTTTGGTCGTCCAGAAAGTAAAGAACTTTTTGGTATAACTAAATAAAAACGAAAGATATCAACACAAAACTTTATTTACACAGTCACAGTACCTTACTCTGTTTTTCAATGTAGTCGCCATAGCTGTCAAGGTACTTATTGTAACGTGGAACCAATTTTTCAATTCCGATGTTATACTATTCTACCGCCAAATATTTGAGCCAGGATGTCACTTCTTGTTTGAAGTCTTCATCGTTTGCGAACTGTTTACCACCCAAAAATTCCTTTAGTTTCGGGAATAAGTGAAAATCACTTAGTGCCAAGTAAGGACTGTAAGGAGGATGTCCAAAAAATTCCCACTTAAGACGTTGAAGTTCTCGCTGTGTTCGTGCTGATGCATGAGGCCGCGCATTGTCATAAATCAAAACCACCTTTCCCGACAACATTCCACGTCTCTTGTTTTGGGTGGCGCGTCTAAGTCGTTGAAGAGTTTCACAATAGACCTCTGTCTGAGTTTATTGTGTATCCTCTTTGCGTAAACTTCACGTGGATCAAACCCTTTCGGTCCCAAAAAACTGTTTCCATCACTTTTCTGGTGTTGAGATTCGGTTTTTCTTTTCCGAGCACACATTTTTTTGTAGCCAAGGTGCTCTGTCACTATTTCATGTAGAAGCAATCATGAAATTGGTGGGAAAGATTCATATACTGTGCTTAAAGTTGCTTATAAATTTCGATAGGCCTAACATTTGGTGCATTCAGAAAACGAATGACCTACGCACTTCTTATTTGGCGGGATTTTCGATGGGCGCAGCCATTTTGAAAGGTTACAGAATAAAGACGCACAACCGTTTAGCAACAAAACTCGACTCGCACTAAAGCGAGAAAAGGAGCTAACTGGCGCGCATACGATCGCGGTGGTGGAGGATCGGCGCAGGGCGTGGTGTGCAATCGTTCTTTACTTTCTGGACGCACCTAGTACTTTCCTTGGTCTTCCTCTACCACGCCTTCCACACACATTTACACTGTTTATTTTATTTGTTAGTATTTTCATTAATTTGTTCCACGTGCCTAAGCCATCTCAGGTTGATCAGAATATGATTAACTTGTTAGTACAATTAATTAAACGATGATTTTTATAGCGCCCAAATCATATCCGAAGGCTCTTCTTCATCTTATTCAACACATCAGTCTTACTAGTATCTTTACACTCAACCCCCTTCATTTCATTTCATACATTGTCACTCCACGTATTCTTCTAAGTACATGCATTTCTACAGCATTTATTAGACTCATTCAGCCTTCTTTCACTTGTTTATATCAAATTTGGTGTATAAATACTGTTGTGGACTATAATCTTGGAAGATTTTGATACTTTCAGGTACGAGTATATTAGTGTTAGTGCCTCATTGACGTTGTTTCCTATGTTCAATATCCTTCGATACTCGTCTATAATCTGAGAAAATACTAGCATTGTAAAAGAATTCTTTAATTTGCTTTTATCTTTCATTACTCACCCATGCATAACATTTATTCATCACGGATCAATAACACATTTTGTTATTTTATTTGAAAATACGAGTATACATTTGTGAAATATTGGTACAATTTTTATTAATAAATAAAAATAATCCGCTGGTATCCCAAATGCGTTATTTTATATGACACCAGTAAAACCTGCATTTCACATTTAACTTATTTGATAAGTTATATAAAAACTGGGATATTTAAAGTTGATTGTAGTGGCGTGGCGTCCCTTTATGTTTGGGAAGCGCCGCATTTCCTAATGGTTGAATGTTGTTTACGCGAAAAATAAAACAATTTTTTGTCACTTAAATTATTTAACCCCGCAAAATAGTTTTATCATAGCGCGGTTTTTAGTAAGTGTATTTTTATTTCATTATCATAAATTTAAAAAAGCACAGGAGTTTTCTGAATATCAACAGCGTCCCTCAACACGAAAGTTACGCCACGCCACTGGTACTCGTATTATAATAGTGTTATTAGATAAATATCGTGTATGGAATGAAAGTGTATATTGTATTCCAAAATGGAATTTCGTTTATCCATAACCTTAAAATAATATACTATTGCATCCATTTTTTTAACACAACTGTGTAGTTATTTTCTTCCTTAATGTTTTTCGTATCCAGATCATCAATTATTAACTATGCTGCATGTTTCCAGTAGAAGGCAATAGAGATCGCCATATAATTCGCAACAATCAGGTCCTGTTACAGTATGTAGTCCAGATGTTTGGGCAAAATAGCATTTGTTGTGTGCCCACAATCACATTCAGTGCTACTTCCGTCCAAGAAACCCCATTTTTGCATGTTCATCTTTCTTGCATCTAGTACCTCCCCCCTCCCCCCTAGTCGGAGTATATTTAGTGATCTCTAAGTAGGCCAAAATGCAGTTGGTCTCCAGGTTGTAAATTTTCCGAGATCCTTATCCAGTCATCAGGTGTTTTGTCTTTTATTTTCAAAAATGTGCTTTAGACGGGGAAATCTTCGGTTCTTGCCCTCTCTTCATGAAACTCATCCCGGATTTCAATCTCGAAATTGCTTGCTGGTGACCATTAAGGGGTGTCTTGCGTACTGGACTTATTTGGTTTTTTCTTCTCCAATGTCTTACATTAATTCTTAACTCCTCATAACATATGTAACAATATCTCTTATTTTTGTGACCTATATGAAACATTTCATTTTAAAACCTTTTGGATATTGAGTGATATTTATTCATGGATATGCAACTACATAATAAGAATTTCTATTTTTTGAGAAATATTGAAAAATATCATTAAAAGAAATATACGTACCATGAATATGCAAATGTTTGTAATGATAGTTTCTTTAAATTATCAAAACAATAATTCACAAATACATAAAGCACGCTTTGTCGGATTAGATAAAAGTGACAGATTGTTTAAAATTATTATCTCGGCTTGCTTCTTACGTTTCCTCTGTAAACATACATCTTCGAACACAGTTCCTTCTTTGTGTCACTGCCTCCTTACCTTTCATTCTTTCAAATTTTCGATCACTTGATCCAACAATAATATTCTCGGCTGTCCTCTACTACGACTCACTCTCACGATTGCATTTTTAATTTGTCTTTCGTCATTAATTCGTTCAAAGTCTATACTATTATACATTTTTGTGATCCTTTTTATCCTACTTAACACATAAGTGATTAGCTAACATTCGTCTTTCATAATTACATTTATTATTTTTTTATACATCTACACCACATATTATTCTCAGTGCACGCATTTTTACCTAATTTTATTGGCTCTTTCTTTCATCTCTGATACATCAATGTTGGTACAAAAACGTAAAGCATAATTTAAGAAGATCTTAATATTGCTTGTTTTGAGTGCATCTATTTTCTTGTCCTCTAAGATTAAATATAATAATTTTCTAGCGTTAAAGTTTTATTTATTTATTTATTTAACACTTCATTGTAAAACAATCTGGTAGGCTTTAATAAGAAAATTAACTATAAGAAAATAACTATCAGTCTTTTCTCAGATAAAAACACTAAATGACTGATTTAAAAATTGAAAAACTAAAATAGCAAACAGGAAAGACACTGTATTTAAACTGTATAGCAACTAAAGGGAAAAGTTGAACAAGATGCCAACTTCCAAAATTTTCAAATGATAATATTATTTATCGTCTTGTTTGTTTCCCCATTTAGAATGTCGCCTGATATTATTTATTTTCGAATTTAATACGCTTTATAAACAAACTGATAAGGATTGAAACAAGAATAATGAAGTGGAAAATATAAATTACATGCCTGAGATACAACCAAGGTTTAATTACTACGTCAATGTTCTAAGTAAATGTAAATACTGTATTTAATTAATTTTTCTTAATGGTTTTGTTTTATTCAATGAAAGTCTTACTTTACTTTAATATTTATATTTAATGTCCTTGTTTAATATTATATATTTATGCCTTAAAACGTTTCATACAATTTACAGTTTTGTAATTGTTTTGGGCATTCTGTGTCATTTTTTAGAGTGCACTGATGATGGATATTTTTAAATAATATTTCTGAAAGAAGAGCATCTATAAGAGTAAACGGTGGTTTCAGTGAGTAGCGTAAAAATTTCAAAAGGGATATCAAAAAGATATGTTATGTTACCTTGCTTGTTTAGTATTAACATAGATTTATGTGTAAAGAAACTACAGAAGTCGATGTGAGGTATACAAATGTTAAATGGGAATGTGTACGGATGGTTGTATACTGATGATATGATAGTGTTAACGAAGAATATAGTTAATTACAAAGTTTGATGACTAAATTGTACTATATGAGAGAAAGATTTGAGAGTGAATGTTGCGAAATCCAAAGTCATGGAGATAGAAAAGTGTTAAAGGAAAATTAATGTGAAACACAAGTTTTTTCTTTTTTTGTCTTTTTTTTCAATAATATATAGGACCGAAGTCATAGGTATCCTTATGCCATCGAACACTAGGCGGAAAAAGTGCCTGTGTCGTTCGAGGAGAGTAGTACAGCGCGGGGTTCGATCCGACGACCTTCCGCACGGAAGTCCAGGGCGTTACCGCTTGACCATGCACCTCTGTCAATAAGTCAACAATAAAAAAACTGGAGTAAGTTGAGGAATTCTGCTATTAGGGTAGTATTTTTCCAGATTATAGAAGCGTTTAGAAAAAACGAACGGCTTGCATTAATAGGAAATAAAGTCTATGGGACCCTTAAATATATTATATATACTCGAATCAGACATTATCAAAATCTGTTATTATGATTATCCAGAACAATATTTTAGGACCAACTTTGATATATTGGAGTGAAATATGTACACGGAAATGATCGAGGGGGCCGAATAGTTGCTTAAGAAATGCGTATACTGAGATAAAAACAGAAGACAAAATGAAGTTATTAGGGATGAATGTGAACTTATGATTGGTGTGCTAAAAAGATGAAAAAGAGAACTCTTAGATGGTTTGAGCAAGCGATACAAATCAATTAAGAAAGACAAACGAAATAAATACTCGTATACCACGCCTTCCACTTACATTTGCGCTATAAATATTTGTTTTGTTGGTCTCTTTTAATTAATTCGTTCAACATGCCTAAACTTTTCCAAAGTGCTTTCTTCATGATACTCAACACATCAGCCCTAAGTTTATATTACCCCAAATCACATTGAACGTCCGTATTCAACATAGTAGTTCCGGGCTTAGTTCATATTAGCAAAAAGTAAAATAAATAATATATTTATTCCCTCATCATTTTTCTGGTTCTTTAAAGAAAATTTTAACAATATAACTATATATTTTACTTATGATACAGGAAAAGAAATTCTATACATGCATAATTTATGAAAAAAAAACAACAGGCTATTTAATGTGGACACACAATTTTCATAAATCTGGGTTCATGGCCTTTCATTTGTCATGTTCCCAGTAAACTAGGATTTTGCCTGTATCTATCTGAATGCATATAAAATGGAAAAATAATTTGATTGTTGATTAAACAATATCCAGTTGCGTACTCTTATCAACTACAATGAGATTCAATTACATATGTGTATATCACGCGAATCAAACACTGCATACTTCATCGTTCCAGACAGACTAAAAAGTCGATCCCACAATTTGCCGCATATAATCACCAAAAACACACCACACTCAAGAGTTGGCACAAACTTTTGCTACAAGTAATTCCTCCTGCAAGCCCAAGTATTCCAATTCCTATCGCAATAATAACCACGCTCCGATTCTTTGCCTACATTTTTTGCGCCCTTTTACCTTTATTGAATTAGGCCCCCCTGTGTTTGCCATGGGGGTCAAATAGACATATTGCCTGTGGGCAAAATATGTTCTTACTTTGTCTCTTGGGCTGGCAATTGCAACGTGACAATTGTAATTAATTAATTTACTTAAATGTTTATATAATTTTACACAAGACAAACGGTCCATATGAGTTGATTTATTGCCTATTCTAGCACCACCGGTAATATTTCTCGAGCTTTTATGTAATGTTAACACTATTAAAATTCATGTTCATTTAAATACGAGTATATAATTAAAAATTGAAACACCGTTTAATCCACTTTATATTTAATCCAACTAGTTTACCAAAATACATACTTAATCCAACTAGTTTCAATTCATATGCGATACATTTTCAGGAGTATTTCGAACTAAAAGCATTTAAAAAAAAAAAGGACTTTAGTCCTCGTTTCAAATTTAGCCACATCAAACAATATCACAAAAAATATTTTTAGACATTTGTTATAACAACTAAATAATTTTTATGATATTGTTATTGTTTCAAATTTAGTAACTTCAAAGGATTACTGAAGATAAGTCGCATATGACTTGAAACAAGTTGGATTAAATATACATTTTTAAGTGGAATAAACTATGTTATGTTTCAATGTATAATTACACATTGTTTATAGTTAAGGCATTAACGTTGTGGATGTTTAAAGATTGTAATTTGTTTTATCAAACACTGTTTTTTCCACTTTTTGTAACGGCATAACCCTACCAGTTTCAAGGCTTTCACCTCATCTTCAAGGGAGCACAAATAGTCTTGTTTGTGCTCCCCTGAAGATGAAGTGAAAGCCTTGAAACTGGTAGGGTTATACTGTTACAAAAAGTGGAATAAACAGTGTTTGATAAAACAAATTACAAAATTTACAATATAATTATGTTTAAATAAACCTGCGATATTCACACATAAACTTATATAAATAATCCAATAAGTTCGAGTTAAAGTCAAACGTAAGATTTAACCCTCATTATAATAAAAAAAAACATAATAGTGAAATTTTATTGAAACAAACAAAGGTTGGGCATATTTATATCAAACCCAATCTGTCGAAATGTTATAAAAATATTAACGTGAGTATTTCTGTAACGCGGCCTAAGAATATAAATTCAACAAATTTACCTGTCGTACCCATTTTAAACAATTATTTTATAATAAATAACAAGTAACGTAATTTAAAAGAAATTTATCACGTATGTAGTTAATTGTTTATCACAGTTATAAACTAAAACAATTGCACACAATTTGAGAAATAGTCTACCTCAAAGTGTTAAATATGTAGGGAATACCGTCGTCCCTAAATATTGTCAACACGCACGGTCAACGACCGACGAACCAACCTTCGGACATGTACAAAGGTCGCAGACAAGAACACTTATATTGTTTACACGCAAATAATATTTACGTTACATTCCACGGTGGAAAGAGAACGCATCGCGTTGTCTCACCGTTTTCGCCAATAAATATTCTACCCACTATATTATCCGCAACGTCTGCAAACACCTCTGCACGCGCAGGAGGGAGATAAAGTATATATTGCGGGCGCATTCACGCACATCTATGGCGCCCGTTACACGGTCAATCTGGATCGCAATCCGTGATCGCCGATCAATGATCGCGGTCAAGATTGACCGTGTAATGAGCGGATTGATGGATTGATCAATCGGATCGCAATCCGTGATCGCCGATTTGGATCGCGGATTGCGATCCAGATTGAGCGTGTAATGTGCGCCTATAAATACCTACTTATCGACAAATAAAGATTATTATTCACTTGACCATTCATTGCTGTTTACTATTCATTGATTGTTCACTCTCACTTTCCGCATTCCTGAATCAACGTATTTTAGTTTAAATACAAAACAATCATAATCATCACGACGTATCAATAAAGCATCCCGCTAAACTGGTGACTCCGCACGAAAAGTGAACACAGAATTCGACTAAAGGGAATATAGCGATGTCAACATCAACATCATCACAACGTCCCACAACAAGCAACCCGCTAAAAATATATGAATGGCGTATGCAGCTTAAGAAAGCACTAGAAGACAACCATTTTTGGGAAGTGTCGTCAAATTTTATGATTATACTCGTATAATATATGATATGAACACTAAACACATTCACAGTACTCCACCTCAAATCGAATGACCTTCATGTCGTAACACTTTTTTTTATAATATTTTTAATATGTCAATAATAGTTGGTTCAAATCCCTAGTTGAAGTGCCTTTGAAGAGAATCTGCTCTTTTAATGACTGCGTATAAATTTTCTTTTAATTATTTTATTATTTTTTCAGGTTAATTGAAGAGATTGCTTATTGGTATTTAGCCTATCCAGTAGTACTGAATACAACAAGAGTTTAATAAAAAAAACGTGGACATCCTAGGGACATTCTCTTTGCTGGTACTTCCTTGCTAAGAAATAATCAACCTGTTGCAACCGTGCATCAGCATGATCAGATGGTTCAACGGGAAGGTGACATCTGTGATAACAGTAGAAGGAGTGTGCTCACTGTTGATGATTTGTTCTCGGAATATCGGTTCGATTTAAGAACACCTTACACATTTATCGAATATTGTGAAACAGACGTGGAATATTTTAATTGGGTATTTTGGGTGGCGAAGAAAATAATGGTAGTGGAGAGGAAAGTATAGATTATTGTACATATATGAATATTATAAAATACATATTTATATACTATATGTACTTGTATTTTTATACGAGTATGTCACACGCGTTTATATATATGTATGTACTACCTTGATCAAAAAGTTTTAGGACCGGCCACCGTATGGCGCTGTCAGTCACCCGATTGGAATTCTTTTTTTCTCTTAGGTTACCACATCTATCATTGACACTTCCCTCCCAATTTCAGCGTCATAGCTTGACATTTCTAAAAGTTACGCTGTACTGAGTACATCTACCTTTGTGCGTGTTTTCGATTTTTTACAAGTTTGAAAATGGCATCAACTGTACATCAACGAGTTTGCATTAAACTTTGTGTGAAAAACGGATTTAACGGCCCGCAGACCTTGAAAATGTTAGAGAATTGTTTTTCGGTGGCACAAACGCTTCAGAAGTGGTCGTGAGTCGGTCGAGGATGACGAACACAGTGGCAGTCGAAAACCGATGAAAACATCGATAAAATCAAAGAAATGTTGGCCGAAAACCACAAATTGATCAAAACTTGGGCCGAAAGACCTCAATTTCATCCAAAAATAGAACCGCCTTGAAATCGAGAAAGACATGATTTCCATGAGTTGTTGACCAAAAACAACACGACTACTATCCAGCAGCCTTTGAATTCACCTGATCTGGCTCCCTGCAACTTTTTCCTGTTCAACCGACTTTAAAAACCGCTTCTCGAAACGCGTTACAGCACCCGAGAGGATGTCGTGAAAAAATTGAAGACGGCTCTGATGGGAATACCGAAAATTGAGTACCAGCGGTGTTTCGAGGGTTGGATCAAGCGCTGGCGTAAGTGCGTTGCAGTCGATGGGGAGTACTTTGAAGGGGACCATATCGATTTCGATGAATAAACCTGTATTTTCAATTTTATTTTTTGATCAAGGTAGTATGCAAAGATAAAGGATAGAGATATATACATAAATATAAATATTTTAATTCATAATATACTACAATGATAGGGGACACGGGAACAATGCTGTGACTTTTTCGTTTTTGTTATGTATCCGACCCAATTTAGTACTCTAAATTTCATCCACGAGACTATATTGAGTTTGTTGATAAATTCTAACAGGTATAATGAAATA
Source organism: Odontocerum albicorne (assembly GCA_949825065.1). Lineage (NCBI taxonomy): Eukaryota > Metazoa > Arthropoda > Insecta > Trichoptera > Odontoceridae > Odontocerum > Odontocerum albicorne. The sequence continues at coordinate 14,032,034 of OX463847.1, read as the reverse complement.
AATAACCATATACTACTTAAACACTTTACTTTCAACGTTAATAAACATAAAGAACAAGTGTGTGTGCCATTTCTTTGATATCCACCGCCAATGATATTCTGAGTTAAGTCGTGGAAGCGCAGGGCCGGTGCTGGTGTTAAATATTTAAGCGAGCCTCGAGTGAGTTCATGAATTATTCCCTAATCGAGTTCACGGAGGGAATCTTGTTTTGTCGGCCGCCACCTCTTGCGAACAGGGCTGTCAACTGCGAGATCTATATATAAACGTGTTTCAAATGTCGACAGACATGTTTCAGACTTACGTAATTATAGAAATACACAATTTTCCATCATTTATTCATTCATATGATATTCTTAAGCATATCTTCATTTGTAATTCAAATATATTTAAAGGCATGGCTAGGACACAAGGTTATCTACGTACATACCATAACGCCACTCCCTTATCAGAGTAGGTGGAGAAGACAAAGTGCCTGACTTTCCTATTTTGATACACATCTTTAGCTTCTTTCAGATGCATACAACTTCTACGATTTATCTGATTTTCACAATGTCTTTCTTTCTGAATATCATATACTTAATTCAATCACGGACTGTCAATAGTATCGCTCGCAGAAAAGTTAAAATGGAGCTCTACCAAATTGTTACCACATTATGGATACCATCAGGAAACGAACTCAAACCCCTGAAAAGAAAAACACGACTTTTACCAACTTTGCTACGTAAGTCTTCATATTAAAAATATAAGAACAGGAGGCAAATCTCCTGGCTCCGCAATATATGTGATTGGACTGGCACAGGGGGCGTTGGAGATCTTTTTCGGGCTACCAGGGACAAAGATGTCTACTCTCAAGTGATATTCAACGTTGGGGGGACCTGACATGACACTGAGAAGAAGAAGAAGACCAGAACAAGTACCATTCGTATTACAATGTTTGACGAGTAAAAAATAATCAGATTAAGAATAACTCTCTGTTATAGATGAATGTTATTGATAGAATTAAGAAATTAATTTTAAAATGGTTTGACCACATTGAGAGAGTGAGTCATGAAAGACTTACAAAATAAATTGAATGCCAAAATTAATGCTACATGAGGACTAGATAGGCTGAGGAAAGAGTGAACGAAGATAATTTTAACCGAAGAAAAGATAAGGCATATGAGAAACAGGAAAGGATTTGTAACGGAATGTACTCGTATGGATATGGTCATAACGAGAGTTGTGTTCATGAATAAAAAGGCGTGGATATCACTTTTCTCTAACTCAGCAAAAGGCGTGGATATCACTTTTCTCTAACTCAGCAAAAATTTTGATAAGTTAGAGAAAAGTGATAGATAATAAATGATACTCGTAGTATGACAAATAAATTATCATATTTGACGACACATGTGGATGGATGTAGAAAGGGAAAAAACTGAGTTTGAATAGAAAAGTATGTTTGATATCTGACCTATCAGACTCCCAAAAATAAGGGGAGGCTGATAGGGCGTGATTATTTATTATAAGGATAACAATAAATCTTTATCTAAAAACAATTTTTAATACAATTGAAAGTATAGTACATTTTAGAAGATTTCGTTTGGTAACAATACTTGAACGTAAGCGATTGTAGTTGACTGTCCACGTGTGGTAGTATTCCAAACACTTATAATGGTGAACTGTAAGTTACGTGCATACTCCAGTAGTTTTTAATCCAAAGGCACGATTGTTGCAGTCTAAGACAACATTATCCACCGGCCACGCTGTTCAACGAATTTGTATCACCGATTAAGATATATTAAAAGGTATTATATAAAAAAGTATATAAATAATGAGCGCATCGTAATGTTAAAACGGATTTGTTCCAAGGAATGCTGATATTAACATATTTCTCAATGTGTGAAACCTTCTTTACACGTTAAGAGCTTTCATATGAGATGATCTAGGTCAGGGGAGAGCTTTTTACTGTAGTTTAATTCCGCATACACAGTTCAATAATGGGTGCAGAATCAGCTCCATGAGTTGCCTTAAATACCATCAGACGAATACGGACGGTTTTTTTATGAAATGAGTAATGTGACTTAATCATAGGTGGGAAGTGAATTTTTAAAATAAAAATAGCGCTCCGTGAATTCAAAATTAAGTTCATTTTGAATTCACGGAGCAAACTTTTTTGTCGCTTATCAGTTGGTTATCAAAATTCTAATTAAAATTTTACCTTTCTATTAACTTATTAAGTCCTCCGATAGAAACATCTTCTAACTATTCCTTTCCACTATAGCAACTCTCAAATATATTTCAGACATACTCCAAATGAATTTATATGCAACAGTTACAATTCTGCGCTGACTTGTTAAACATAGATTCTTGAAGTAATTAATACTTTATTATAATATTGAGATTTACGTGTACGGGCCTAAAAATATTATTTGATATTTTTTTGTCTAATCGGGTTGAGAACACCAGATCTATATCTTGTCAGTCCTATAAGATTTAACTATGATGATACAAGGGCTCGTCGTATGCAGGTTTTCTTCCGAGCAACTTACAGAGCACAGTGGGCACACCATCAGTGGTAACACTGATTGATTTTATCAACACACATACAAAGAGTTGGATTCTTAACTCCGATCCTCCACCTTAAAAAGATTATCTTTTGATCAAACCATATGGATACATATGTTATTAAGACCTCTCCACATAGTCCATAGAAGATGGGGATTCACTAGCTGGGACTCTGATGGCTGCATCAATATCTTCAAGCTTTCAGTTCTAACTCTCCAGGAATTGACCCGGTCATATTCCGAAGAGCATCAAAGGGTATTGAGGGTGGTCAAAAATACCTGCATTATCTAAGTTTGTGTTTCTCACTCGTGTATAAAATTATATAGCATTTATCTGGACGCGTTATCCCAACAAGTATGAATGCTTTTTTTTATTTTATTAGTCAATAAAATAATAGGCAAGTTGAAAAATGAGTATCAAAGAGAATTGTACTTTGAAACAATTTTAATGTATGCACACAACCTAGTGGGTGTATTGCCACGTGAAAATATTCCCTCCAACAAATTAAATCCCTTAAGTCAATACAGCAGCCTTGGACTGTTTTTTTGTAACTTTCGGGAAAAAGAAAAAATGAGGTATACGAAATACCTCAGAACAAATCTTATTGACATTATTGATGGTTGTATCAGCTATTGTGCCCTTTTAAAAATATAATGTTTAAACAATTCCAATTACTTATTGGCGAAGCAAGGGAGGAAAAATATCAAACAGTATCGAGACCTCATCAAAACGAATTTTCTTCTTCGTAAATAAAGATCTCCCCAAAGGATATAAACGGCTCAATTTCTGAGTTTTAAGCTACCATCTGGATCTCCCTACAATCTTGAGTTCAATCTCCAAGCTTTTCAATGGTTTTTCAACTAGTTAATTGACAGTCTTAGTATTCAGTTAGACCAAAGTACGTAAAATATGATATATAGTTGATTTTCACAATATATCTGCATGGTGCCGAAACATAAACATCGAGAGAAAAGGAACGCAACAAAAGAGACTTCATGGAGATGGTGAGCTGGCAACGTATGAAACATGTACTTTGGAAGGCTCGTAGGACACATTTCTCAATTCTGAGAAAGCTGCAATTCGAACACCGTTTGATTACAACTATACAATTACGAATTCTCAGGCAATTCGGCTATATTATCATATGGCCGAAAACACAAAAAACAGACTGGTGATCTAAGGAAAAATAAAAAGTTTTCAGTCAGGTTTTTAGGTGAAACAGTGAAAAATTGAGGTGTATCATTATTTCTGCAGTGCGATCAATTTTCTAGCAATGTCAAGTTAAACGATCATAACTACTTTGCAAAGAGTATTATAATCTAAAAGAAGAGTCTTCTGCTTGACAATTTTCTGATCTGTCGGTTTTCGCTTTGGTGAGCAACATACCGACCCCAAAGAAGGGACGTTTTTTTTCTAATTTTAGTATTTATGGTGTACACTCGTAGACTCCTAGAGCATGTCTTACTTGATTGCTTTAAGGGTTTATTTACTGATTGATGTATAAACGTCATTGTTTAACTACCATAGGTTAGAACAATATCTTAAAACTATCATGAATTTGACTTCCCATATAAAATCAAACATTATCCCATATGAAGTCCAACATAATCTTACTCGTTGTTTTCGAAGTCTAAAATTTATCCAATAGAATATATTTTTTTCTTTTGAACGAATTTCAGAAAGTATTTTCTAGGAATGTACGTCCATAAGTGAGAAAAACAAACCTATAAAAACTTGTAATAAGAATAAAAAAATATTTTATTTATCATTTATTCCTTACACAATCACAACCCTATTCAACCAGCGTTCCATCATAGTCATTCCTTTCCAGGCTAAGAACTTGGAAAGAAGAGTAAGTAGGAAAATAGTAGGCATAGTGAGTAGGCCGTGTGGAGAACTGGGAATGCCGAGAGGTAAGGGATGAAGCGGGTAGAGACGGATACTCACCGTGATTGCCCGAGTAGTATGTATTGATACAGGTTTTATTGTTAGACTCGCTTCGTGTCTCAGACAAAAGGAGAACGGACTTTTTTGATAGATGACAAAAGTTCATTTATATTAAATCGCTCTTAAAAGCTAATAAAAAGTTAATTATTTGCAATAAATATTTTATTCATTGACTAAAAACTGTAATAATAAAAGGACGAACAATCATCAAATTTATAAGGTAAAAGCCTCTAAGTAAGCGCCTTTAAAATAAAAATTACGTGGTACTCATACGTGGTACTCATTGTAAAGGACGACCGAGAAAAGTATGGTTGTACCAAATGATTCAAATTTTGAAAAAGGTAAGATAAGGAGAAAACCTGAAAAAAGACTGAGAGACTAGCCGAATAAATTCTGTATAAATGCTTGCTTTGATACGAATATATGGAGTGACAATGTATGGCAGAATACGGAATGAATAGATTAGGGATAAATGTAAACTTAAGGCTGATGTGTTTTAATAATAAACGTTAAATAAAATGTCAATCATAATTCATGGAGAATTGTTTTATGACTGGCATCCCCATACACATAGTTTTTTAAAATATTTTTCTTACTGCTATGATTGGAAGATGTCGTCTGTGACTTGTATTATGACATTTTTGACTTGTATTGTGACGTTTTTGACTTGTATTATGACGTTGAAGTTCAGTAAAAAATTGCTCTCTTGTGCAAAAAAATACTGTTACGTTATTGATTGTTCTACACTTTCGTTATATACAGTTAAACTTGGTACATAATCTACCTATCAATAAAAAGGCGTTTTACAACCCTTAAGGGAAAACCAGTCTGAAACTCTGTTTTAAAAAATCTAGGGTCCAACGGGAATCGAACCAAATCGAATTTAAAACACAACGTTAAATTGTCCCATATACCTCGCCACTTAAAGAAAATGGTTGCATTCATCGTTTCTCAACATATGGGTCATGAACCCCAGGGGGGTCGTGGTGAAATATCAGGGAGGTCGCGAGAAGAAAAAATAACATACATGTGCAAAAGGGAAATAACACGTTTTCTGAGAAAAACGTACACATTGTTTGCGGGGGTCACAAAGTATTATTTTTTAACCTTTTGGTAGATTGCAAAGCTAAAAAAGTTGAGAAACAATACGTTTCATATTTTTTCCAATTGGGATACTAACTTACAATGTTGGTCTTGTTTGCTGGAAGCTGTGTTAAACAACGACGCATTTGTAAACAATTAAACTTGATTTTTTTCTTTGATATTATGGGTATTTCTTTGATATTTATTTGATACTATATAAAAACATATTATCACACAATCTCCCTATCGGGGTAGGCAAAGAGGAGAGAGTGGAAGAATTTTTATTCGGTAGAATTTGCGACATATTTATTTCACCTTCTCATACAGTTTCTACGATTACGCTAACTTTTAACATTTCCTTGTTTCGAAATATCAATCTATATTTAATTTAGTGTTCCTCTTCCACGCCTTCTACTTGCATTTGCACTGTATATTTGTTTTGTTAGTTTTTCTTCATTTTTTCGTGCCATGTGCCCAAACCATTTCAGAGTGACCTATTTCATCTTGCTCAACACACCAGTCTTAAGTTAACACATCATTTCGTATTCTATCATACATTGTAACTCCACGTATTCATCTTAGTGCACGCATTTCTAAAACATTAATACGGTACTTTTCAGTCCTCTTCCACGTCCACGTTTCACTCCCATTCATCAAAATTGGTACTTATATAATGTTTTGGACTATTATCTATCTCAAGATTAAAAAAAAAATATTTTCCCTTTAAACATTTTATTATAAATTGTTTCGATAAGACATTTTATCAGTCTAGAAGATACATGTGATTTCATTCATCACAGGGGCACCAAATATATACCAGAAATAATTCATTTTAAACTATGTTAAATCAAAACATCAATAGTTTTTCTTGTGGTATAAATATTATCTCTCGTGAATCTTTTATTAAATAACCTTTAGTTACTCTCGCTAAATAAAAGAGAAAAAAAAACAGCCAACAGAATTGTTCTGCCAATCTTCGTCCTGCTTCAACTGAGGCTTTGTTGATTGAAGTAAATATATACCCTTTTCAATGCTTGAACGAAAAACAATCCAATTTTCGTTTTCATTAAAACGAGCCACCCTGTATTATATATGTATCTGTAACAAAAATATATTTTCAGAGGTGTATTTTGCGAAATGCAGGTTAAGGTTCGCAATAAATAAGGGAAGTGAGTTCAATGTAATGTAAATAAGGCGTGAGATAATGAAATAAAATCTCGGTGAATGGGAAAATAAGGGTGAACCGAGAGAGGGTTTCAGGGACTCGGTGTTTACGGTTTTTAGGTTAAATAGCAATCGTCAATTAAATCGATCATTTTAGCCTTACAATTTATTGCGTGATTTGATCTATCAAACACTGTTTATTCCCCTTTATGTGACGGTATAACCCTACCGGTTTCAAGGTTTTCACCTCATCATCAGGGGAGCACAAACATCTTGTTTGTGCTTACCTGATGATGAGGTGAAAGCCTTGAAACCGGTAGGGTTACAGCGTTACAAAAATGTTTATACCGTCACATAAAGTGGAATAGACAGTGTTTGATAAAACAAAATACACAATGTATTTAAGCCTCCACAATGTTAATGCCTTATCTATAAATAATATACCAACAATTTATGATATTCTTTGATTTTTAGAAAACAGTATATTATCAATAATTTAATTATGTTGGTTTCATATTTTAAAAATAAAGTGACATGTCGAGAAAATTCGTCAAATGTTTACTTCTTGTCAATAATTACATTTTATTCGTCAATAATTGATTTTATTTTTCTGTGTTCATGGTACATACTTGTATGGTGTACTTAAACAGAAATTTCTTCCTACCAAATAGTTTATCTTGAATTTATTGAACTGTTTAAATACATGATTAATTTTTAAATTGACATATTCATTTAAATTCAAGTAAAAACAAATTATCAATCTCTAAATATTAATGGTAGAAGGAGAAGAAAAGAGTTCGTTTCAGGATAAGGAAGGAAAATTATAATGAAAGTATATTCAGAGCAATGTTATATTTTATCGATTTTCTCTTATTTAAATAAGGATGGTGCACATCAGATAACTCTTGTAAGTTCGTTCCACAGTCACGCCGATAGAACCGTTAATGCAGATGTGTAAAATGTAATGTGGTGTGACTCACCTGATCAAATAGATCATCCGTATTCTGAAAGAAGGTGTTTTTTTCGCAAAAATATAAAAGAGAATTGACATTGTTAAGTTCGCTAAATAATGTTGACGCAACGTGAAGGTTCCTTTTCTACCTGATTGCAAGCCATTGAAGTCTCTTTGAAATATCTGACACGTGGTCATACAAAGGTTAAATATGAATCGGATTCAAACATTTTGGAGCCTCTTCAACTTATTCAACATCTCATTGGCATCAAAATAACATACGTCACCGTTATCAAGAAATGGAAGCATAATACATTGGAACAGTAGTATTTGACTTAAAACTGTTAGAAAATAATGTTAAATCAAATAATCAAAATGCACCTATAATATTTTTTCTTCCTTAACAAAAACTTATGGACGCGGAAGTTGGCATGAAAATAACATGTAAGTATATCTCAGTTGAAACGGTCAATAGAGAGTAATATTTAAGCCAAATAACAAGCAATAAAGCAATATGTCAGACTGAGACAGATGATTTCAGATAATGTGCAGCAGGATCTTAGGAGGCTGGGAGAAGAGAGAGACTGGGAGGAGACGGAGAATGACCGATCGGCTTGAAGAAAAATCGTTCGGGAAGCTAAAGCTCTACAGAAGTGGTATGGGCTTCTAAGGGAGGGAGCTTCGATAAGTTTCCGAAATTGCTGAATGTTAGTTTTCTTAGTTAATTTCATTTTGTTCAGTTTTCCACGAATAAAATTATAATAATAAAATATATCTGATGTTATTATAATTCTACTCATAGAAAAGCAGAAATAGAAAAACCACAGGTATTATGGAAAGGTAAAGATAAGGGATTCCCAAACCTATTGAAATTTTAAACCATTTAGTTATATAAGTTCACCTTAATTTTTTCCATGTTAATCATACGTTTAAGTATCTATTCTTTTTGTGTTACCACCATATTAACAGTCTAGAAATTAGGTTCCAATAAAAATTAAACCTGTAACCTTCACGTCTGAAGAAGGGCGTCTAACAATCATTTACTTTTTTGGAAAGTATATGGTTTTGTTTACCTGAAAACTCTTCGAGGTACACTATTTAGACTAGCAATAGGTAGAACTATTTGCCAAGTGCACTTTATTTGTTTCAAGGGCTGTCCCGTTTAAATAGAGCCTCGGATATTGACATCTTTGATATTATAAAAATGTAATTAAATAAAGCGCTTGAAGTTTTCTTAGTAATATGAGCTTAGTTACTTTGACTTAAGAATAGTATTTTTTCATTCATTCCATTCGCTCTATATGTCCAAACTATCTCAGCGTTCTTCTTGGTCTAAGTTAATACATCAGTTCGAAGTTCATATTCATCGCTGATCAAGTTATTACGTATTCTTTCATACATTGTCACCTCGTATATTAACCCTTAAGGTGCCGCAAGGTATTATATTCATATTCATCGCTGATCATATCAAGTTCATATTCATATTAAGTTTATATTAAGTTCATATTCATATTAAGTTCATAAGTTCATATTCATCGCTGATCAAGTTATTACGTATTCTTTCATACATTGTCACCTCGTATATTAACCCTTAAGGTGCCGCAAGGTATTATATTCATATTCATCGCTGATCATATTAAGTTTATATTAAGTTCATATTCATATTAAGTTCATAAGTTCATATTCATCGCTGATCCCGGAGGGCCATGATTTTTTTAGCAAAAATAAAACCTAATAGAATTATCTTTTTTATATATGTATATTCCAAGGGTTTTATGATGACTTGCCAAATTTGTATAAGATGTGTTGTTTGTGCCGCCGTTCTATCAGAAAACACAACTAAAACTTTAACAAAATGTCATAGTGGTCACAGTTTATCACAGAAAATACGGAAACATAGATTAATAAAATATATGACAGAATTAAAAGTATATGTAACACGACAATATTAATTATTTTAAAAACGCACGGAAAGTAAATAATGTAACTATAAAATCATTTCAAATTTTAACGGTTAAATAAGTAAAACGCAAAACTGACAACCCTGCATTAAAGACACGTGTCGACTGTCATGCGAAGCTTTTAGGTAAATCTCTATAAATTCGATAATATCTGTAAACTGTAATATTAAAGTATTTATTCATCATCTCAATAGATGTCTCTACCATATATGTTCCATATTTTAGATCAGTGGTCGGCAATCCGCGGCCCGCGAAGCATTTTGGTGCGGTCCGCAAGATTCCTATAGAAATCCACCAAGTTAGTTTTTTCCTTAAAATGGCTTTTAAGGAAAAAACTAACTTGGTGGATTTCTATAGGAGTTTGCCTTCTGAAAACTACAAGGAGTTAAAAAGGTTTGTTCAGCAAATAATTACTATGTTTGGTAGTACATTTATTTGTGAGCAAACTTTTTCAATTCTGAATTACCGAAAAAACAAACACTGTTCTCGGTTATCAGATTTACATTTAGATGCAACGCGTTACTACGTGTCTCTACTTCAAAAATGCAAGCTTATATAAAAAAACTTGCAAGTAAAATGCAGCCACAAAAATCTCATTGGTTTTAATTTTTCTTCCTCTTCCTCTTGGTTTAGGTCGTATGATCTGCTTGTGACGGTGGGCTGTCCTGGGATGATGACGTCCAGCTGTCCTTCCATCTTTTCGGCGGCCTTCCTGGTAATCTCCTGCTGTTAGGGTTTTCAGTCTTAGCGATTCTGGCTAGTCTTATATCCTTCACGCAGTCCACATGATCCCTCCAGAAGCCTCTTTTGCTTCTTCACTTAGTTATAGGGAAAATAATCATGGTGAAACCAAAACACAAAAAAACCTCCAAAACTAATAGAAAAGTTTAACATCGAGTCACTTGAAGATGACAGTACAAAATACCTGTGTTGGTTGGTTGTTTTTTAATTGGTCAATTGTTGATTGGAAGAAATTGCTGTATGTTAATAAACCTGCCAGATATACCATGTTAAACCGTGTATTCAAAATAATTGAAATGAAATAAATAAAAAAAACAATTTATTCTTCTATTTCCTTTCCAAAATGTATATTTTTTCATCAGAAGTTTAAATAACAATAACGTAACTATTATTTTAATCTTACCAAAAAATATTATTCGTTCTTGTGAATTACTTAACTTCTTGACATTTTCGTAATAATATACTGACTTCAAATTCAGTATAATAATACATAGCAAATTCCGTTTTCATATTTACAGACCGATACATTGTAATGACATATGGCCCAAGTGCGGCCCGCACTAATCCCCAGGAAAAATATTTGGCCTCTTACAACAAAAGGTTGCCAATCCATGTTTTAGATTACTTGAATTACTACTAGAAATTGGCTAGAAACAGGCATAAAGTTGAGCGATTTAACTCGCTTATTTTGTATGACCGGCCCCATGGGCACAATAATTCATTAAATATATGTTCCTCACCTCTTCTCAACCTATTCCCATATTATCATAGGCAATATTTGCATAGTCATTTATTATTTTACTTCACATAAGACCATGGACAGCGTAAATACACTGTAGTTTAGTTTAGCTGACTCGCCTGAAGAGGACCAGGGGTGTGCTTATATGCGCTAAGAAATCAATAAATGAAATATCGGCTTTAACTACGTCATTATGTAATATCAAGTGTTGCCAAGTTACCGTTTTATAGATTTTATTTATTAATATAATCAATGTGACAGAAAATTTGTATTATCAAAATATTGGTTGACAGCTGTCACTTATTGATACGTTCTAAGACATTAAATAACAATAGTATATTTATTAAAAATATGTGAATTTAATGTTGAACAGTAAAATATTAACACGTTATTATACTAAAACGATAAAGGAGTTTATAATGAGCGAAAAAGCTTGATTTTTCTTTGATTTATAATTTTATCATATAACTCTATGATTATTCATTTATCACTTTCACGCACATTATACTGTTGCAATATAAATAAATTAATTAGGTTGTTTATAGTTTATACAAAGTTTTCTATCAAACATTTCATTTTAATCGAATTCTACGTTACTAAAGATTTCCAGTTTTATTTCGGAAATGCATTTAACTCATCATTTTGTTAATAATAACCTAAAAAGGTTATTATTTGATTGTTTCTGCTAGTCAAAGCTTTAATTTAAAATGTTCTAGACTTATAATTATAGGTCACACTGATGGTAGTATAATCGGGGGTCAAGATGATTGCAAAAAAAGCTGTATGTACTAAAAGAAAGAGAATCACGTCCCTCATAATAAAATTCTTGAGAATCAGCAACATGACGATAATATGAAGCACCACAAATACAAGCACAACGTCATATTGAAAAAAAAACACTGTTGATTATATAATATTAACTGTATTGTATTACACTTTCGTTGTATTGTATATATCACAATCTGGCGTGCTTATTGCCATGTAACAATATCAACGAACTAACCAGAAAAATGTTAAAGAGGCCTGAAGTGAAAACCAGACTGGAATCTTTTTAAAAAAATCTGGGTTTCAGCAGGATTTGAATCCGCAACCTCCGGGCTGGAAGATACTCGTATGTGGCTTACTTCTGGCTTCAGATGTCGTTGATGGGCTATGAATATATACGGCACTGAGCTGTGTGGTGGATGACATATTGCGGGAATCAGATAGAGGGAAGGTTACTGATCTGCTTCTGCTGGATTATCCAAGAGCTTTTGATACTGTCAATACAGATTTCCTGGTCTCTGAACTATCCTTTTTGGGGTTCTCAGAGAGTGCATGCCAGTGGCTAAAAAGTTTCCTAACTGGTAGGAGTCAACGAGTTACCACTAGAAATCAGGCTGGACTACGGGTGTTGTCCCACCCCACGAGCCTTAAAAATGGATGCCCCCAAGGGTCAATACTGAGTACCCTACTCTTTAGCCTATATACTCGTACATCCGATCTTCCAGATGTGATAAAGAACTGTAGCTACCACATATATGTGGACGATACTCAACTTTATTATTCATTTGGAAGTGATGAGATTCAGTCTGCCACTCAACACATAAATGAGGATCTCGAGCAGCTGATGATATGGTCTAAGAGGCATGTGCTTCTCTTGAACCCTTCGAAATCGGTTATGATTGTTATGGGTACAAGACAACAAGTCGAAAAGTTGAACGAGCCTTTGGAAATAAAGATTGGTAACGCGACTGTGCCTACAGAGAGCGTGGCGCGCAATTTAGGTGTGTATATGGAATATGACTTAAGATTCGAGGCTCACGTTAGAACTAAATTACAATGGGCTTTTTCGCGGCTTAAAAATATTTATCGCTTCCGTCAAAACCTATCGATTGAGGGTAAACGTAGAATAACTGACGCGCTCATTATCCCAATAGTCGAGTATGGTGATTGCATCTATGGACCGTGCCTTTTAAAGAAAACCGAAAAAAAGTTGCAAAGATTACAAAATGCTTGTTGTAGGTATTGTTTCTATATTACCCCCAGAGGACGCATCACCCCTTTTTGAGAGCTTTTAAAATTATTGACATGAAACAAAGACGGTTTCTTCACTTAAGTGTACTCATGCATAAAATTACCAGTACAAAAATGTCACTTTATCTCTTCGAAAAACTGAATTGGGCTAGAAACTTTCACGGCTACAAAACTGGAAGCAGAGAAACTCTTTTACTTATCCCAAACCATAATCTAACCCTATTCAAGGGATCGTTCTCATACTCAGCCAGCAAATGCTGGAATGAGTTGCCCCAGGCCTTGAAGGAGCGGGTGAATAGTTGTACCTTTAGAGATGCTCTAAAGTATTATATTCTGGGTGGTTAACGGGTTTCTTAGTGGTTAATAGGTCTCTTATTTGCTCTTTTTTTCTTTTTCTTTCTTTTCTCTATTTTCGCTGGTGGTGAATCGGGGATTGTGCGTGCGTGTTTGTGCGCTATCTTCTCATTCATTCTTATATTACTGCTTAACCATTTCAATGTATTGTGTCGTGGATTTTTTCTATGTGTGAAAATCATTTGTCATTTTACTTTTATAAAATTTGGACTCCTTTGAGGCTTTTATTTTTTTCGTTCTTGCTGACAGTTAACCTGAGGTGGTATATGTGGGTTTACTTTTTATTTTGTTTTCTGCCATACGTTTTTTTTTAAATCTAGATGTTCGGGGGTTTGGGCTGAAAGCCCTACGATGCCCTTGCGGTCGGGTTCGCCCTACATTGGTGGGGTGTATCTCGGCCGGGGGAATGTTTGTGAGATGGGCCCGGACCTTTTAATGTCTTCTCTCTTGAATGTATTATATTTTTTTTGTCATTTATTTATTTTCTGTGTTTTTTTTTCTCTTATTCTACATGTTCAAGGGTGTGGGTTGAAAAACATCTGGTGTCCCCGTGGCTGGGCTCGCCCTATATTGGTGGGGTGTATCTTGGCCGGAGAGATGTTATTAGATGAGCCCAGGCCTTATTAAAGCTTCTGTTTTAATGTATTCTCTTTTTAATGTGTTCTTGAAATATATCTAAATGTATTATATACATACTATGTTGCTATCAATAAACCTGTATATATTATTATTTTTTTATTATATAATAAATATTTTGAAAAATAATGAAGCCAAGTGCTGCATTGTATTATATATTTCTACCGATTTTCAAAAAGTGGCATCTGAAATATTATAAACAAATATAACATATGTTATCACATTTAAAAACAAAGTGGCGACTGAACTAATGTAAACAAATTAATATCTGTTATCCAAATAAAAAAACAATATGACGCCTGAACTAATATAAACAAATATCTGTTACCCCAATAAAAATCGTACACTTTTATGACTATTACTCTGACGTCCACCCACAAAAAGAATCGCTTGGTGCCATACGTGTTAAATATAACGACCCCTTAATGGCGGTTACGCCCACTTTGAGAACCAAATAATCAGATTAAGGAAAGGTTATGCGGCTTCAGTTTATTATGTTAGTAAAACATATATTTCTATTATTAAACGTAGGAAACTGTTAAATATATAATACGACTGACTAAAACGGCTTTCATGTGTAATATCTAAACGTCTGGCGTTAAACGTCTTTGTGAACCCGTTGGTTGATATTCATTCAACATTTATGAATGAGCTGCTGAAAACATTATAGTTTTATAATATGAGATGGAAATATATTTATAATTGTGTGGTTCTTAAATATAACTCATATGTTAATAGGGGATGGAATGATAATTTGTGATACTAAGGGTTTTTTCAAAAGATAAGTATGGTTGTTGAAAAGGGTGACCATATGAATATTTTTTGTTGAAAAGTCGGCGGCCGTGGTCTAACGGTTAGCATTCATGCTAAGTAGGCGGGTGCTTTCAGTTCGATTCCTGTCGAATTAAACTCCAGGCTGGATTTTTTTCTTAAAGCATCTGAGTTTATGTTTTCCGTAGATCATGTGTTGCGATCAATGAATTATTATAAAGATATAATAAATGACATAGTAATAGCGCATTTTTTAAAATTCTACCTTATTAAAGGCAGCAGCTGATTAAAATTGCCAATAGTCTTGGAATATTGGAAAGAGTGGAAAGAGAGATAGTTGGAGAAATTGAAATTAAGGATAAGGTAAGTAGAATAAGAAACAGGAGATCCTGTATGATGAGGTGTTTGGATGTGGATGAAGAGATAGAGCAATGCGCATGTGTAAAATGGAGGGGAGATCAGACTACAAAAGGCGTAGAGATCTGACTGCTCTGCCTACCCCAAAAGGGACATAGTGTGATGGTATGTATGTATGTATCAATTGCAGTCTTACTTAATGTTATATAATTAAAGTAACCTTGAAAATGTAGTACTTTCAGCTTCTTTTAAATCTGCAAAAACATTTATCTTAATTGTATTTAAGTGAAGCACGAAAACGACGCTACTTAACAACTACCCTACATCTAAAGCCGAATGTGTTATTATCACACATCAGAAGATGTACAAAGGTTTTTCAGTTCATCTTATTTCTGTAATTTTTTTTGGGTTTTCTTACCAAATATGTTTTTTTTTTAAGATATGTTGATGCGGGGTAGCACCCAATCTAGCTACCGCAGCTCCCACCTTCTTACCCTTAGGCTTAATCTGTATATATTTTGTAATATTTTTAATGTCAATTATTGTGGACTCCAATCTTAAAATAGAGCACCCTCAAGGAAAATCTGCTCTTTAAACGGCGCTGTATAAATTGTTATTTTATTATTAATAATATAACTGTTAAAAGATCTTATAGGAAATTAAACCACAAAATCATCGAAAAATATATCAAAATAAACATTGCTAGATTAGAGCCAAATATTGATTAAAACAGAGTTGGTTTTTTTTGTGAAAATAATGGGCATGCCTTCTTCCCTTAATTACTACGCCAAGTCTGGCACATACACACTAGCAAAATGAGTGATGCAAATGCAGAGCGTATGATGAGGAGGGCTGAATATTATTTTTATATGGTTATTGAGATTATCATGCGGCTGGAAGTTTGTGTAAGGATATAAATGCTGAGTGGAAATGTTCCAGGTGTATGTTTTAGTATTTATAACCAACCAGAGGTATATATAGTTTTTTGGCACCCTTGGCGAATTTGCTTATCAGAATTTCAATATTCGCCGTTTTTCAATTTTGTGTATTAAAACATCGAATTCGGAACGTAAATGGTAATAAGGGCGCCAACGGCGTCATCCTAATTCGTAGCCCCTGGCAATTACCCAGATTTCAGTGCCTCGTTACGCTATTGGGACCAATGGACGAAATAATTGGTTAATGAAAAATATCACCTCATCACAGGCCTTGCCTGTTAAGTAGTTCTCTACACCAGTGCTTCCCAAATTGGGGGCCGCGGGATTTCTCGTGGGGGTCGCGAAAATATTCAGTACAAAGTACAAATATTCATGCGAGTATTAAATTGTTTCATGTGAGTATAGTTTTTTTTTTTTTTTAAAGTTTTTAAGCAAGTTCCTATAATTTTGTGTTGAATAAATGACTTCAGATTTAGGGGGCCGTTACATGAAAGTAATTGGGAAGCACTGCTCTACACCAACAAATTTGTGTTATTTTCACTGTTATGTAGTTGTGTTTGCCGTGACTATTTCTTCGGATGCGTATCGTCTCGAAAAGACTGCAATGCTGGGCAGTGGTAGAAGATCAAGAGGCAGCATCCCTTGCGTTGAACTAACCAGATCAGGGGCGTTTCCAAATTAACTCTGTGCGAGGTTTCCCATCTGGTGTATCCACCACATAGTTACAATTTATATAGTTTTACTGAAAAGGTGAACCGTCGAGTAGAAGTACGCCACTGCACATAACCATAAAAAGGCACTTCCGAATATCCGAACCTTAAAGTGGGATCCCCCGTGTCTTTCGAGGCCTTTTTGAACTGCTTTTCAATTGATTATTGTGTTTTTTAAACTATTTTTGTGATTTTTTTTCTTATGTTTTTTGAGGATTTGTGAAATTGTACCTGTCCGTCTTTTATATTTTGTTTTCAATTTTTATTTGATTTATTTTTTAATGAATTGTCTATAGTGTTAGTATTTTTACGCAGTGCGGGCTGTGCGCCTATGGACGGCCCCATATTGTGTTGGTGACATGTGATTTTACGATTTGCTTCCTGTTTCATTCCGGATATTTTTGCTATAAATGGGTAAACATTTTAATTTTTTTTTTGTGTATTCTGTTAAACTAAATTTGTTGAGCACTCACTACTGGCTCTTTCATATTTTTTTGTTTTTTTTATTGTCAGGTACATTCTACCGTTTACTCATAAATACAGTGGAAGTTTTCACGTTTTAAAAACTTTAAATAGCAGATCCCAAGAACTGCATTAAACTATGATCTGTTGACGGAAGTGATGAGTCAAATGTTTGAGTGATGAGTCAAATGTTTGAGTGATGAGTCAAATACAATACACAAATGTTTTACCTAACAACATTATTAAAAAATTTTAGCTCGTGTTTCAACAGTTCGTATTAACTCAGCATCTTATATTACACTTTCCTTGTTTGCTCAGTCAGCAAAATGTTTTGTTTCATAGTGAAGTGATTGCAACAATAACTTACTGTTGATAAAAATCTAACATTACAAGACTGCACAGATTGGCCAATCAATTTGCGCATTGTATGGACTTTCATGTGACTAAAACTAATAACATAAGTAAAGTGAAGAAGTTATAATTGCCTTGATGAATTCGTCCAATTAAATATGGTAGACTTGCGTTGTTATTGTGTTGATTTTGTTATATACTATTTTTTTTTAATTTGTATAGAATTTCGTACATGTCAATGTTGAATTCTTTATGTCATTCAATTAAATATTTTGGGTCAAACAGGTCATTTCACCATTTAAATAAATAAATTGAATACAAACTCTACATTTGCGAATATTGATAAGCACTATCTTGCAAGCCCTGTGACAAAGCAGTTTCATTATCTTGCAAGCCTTGTGACAAAGCAGTTTCATTATCTTGCAAGCCTTGTGACAAAGCAGTTTCATTATCTTGCAAACCTTGTGACAAAGCAGTTTCATTATTAAATCACAAATTTCATATATTGGTTCTAAATATACTCGTAAACACATGTTGCTAAAATATTCATATTTTGCATTCATCAACTTCATTTTCAATCTATTTATTATTTATTTATGTAACACTTTTATTGCAAATACAGTCTGGCAGGCGTATTGCCAGACAGCAATCCCTTCCAACCAATCAGACAAAAGTAAATGAAGCAAGTCACGTGGTCGTATAAATCATTCAAATGACTATCCATCCCCAGGAAATCCATAAACACATACGTGGGCATATGCCCACGAACCCCACAATCACCCGAACATTATTTTTCATACAAAGTGAGATATCATCAATCAAAAGGAAAGGAAGGGATGGTGGAGAGGAAAGGAAATTAAAAATCAGGAATGTAAATCGTTATTTAATGACTATAAATTAAGAGTTTTTGTAGTCGCTTCTTAAAGCATGCCGAGGACTAAGCGAGTCTTATATTGGTTTGTAACTGATTCCAGAGTCTCACTGCATGGACAGTAAAGGACGACGTAAAAAAAGAGAAGCGGTGAACTGGAAAGGCCAATAGACAATCTCTGTTTGAGCGTAGCGCTAATCCATGTTTGGAAAGACGCTGAAAATTTTCGGTGAGATAAGAGAGGGCGGCGGGACAGTTAATGATATTAAACAATAGATACAGTGTGTGAATTTGGTGTCTATTTCTTACATTCAACCAGTTCAATGCCTTCTGGTATCAAGTTATATGATCGTAATTTCGTAGGTTGAAAATAAATCCTAGACACACATTTTGAAGACGCTGTAATTTGTCCAGCTGTTCTTCTGTAACATCCAAGTAACAGACGTCCGCATAGTCCAGAATCGGAAAGAGCAGAGATTGTACGAGTAAAATCTATCACACACTTTTAACCACATCATAATAATTATATGCATAAAATGATAATTTAAATATACCCATTATAAGGATAAACTCTTCTTAAATGCACTCGTACTTGGTATTTGAGCACACTTTTATCACAAATTAAAAATGTTACAAAATAAATATAAATAAATTGAGTCGAAGAATAAAAAAGTGGTGGCTGTTGCTATTCGATAAGTTACTTCCTTGGATCTGACATGCTTAAAAAAAATTCTTTAAAGAAAACGGCAAAAAACTAACCATGGGAAGACAATTTATATAGCGCCGTTTAAAGAGCAAACTCTCTTTGAGGGCGCTCTATTTTAGGATTCGAACCTACAATAATTGACACATTAAAAGTATTACAAAATAAATATATACCAGTAAAGCCTAAGGAAAGGAAGGTGGGGTCTGCGGCAGTTTGATTGGGTACCCACCAACATCTGCATATCTTCAGACCCACATCTGCATATCTTCAGAAAAACATATTTGGTAAGAAAACCCGAAAAAAACTTACCAAAATATGAACTAAGAAACCTTTGTTGACCTTCTGATATTTGATAATAACATATTTGACTTTACATGTAATAAAGTTGTTAAGTAGCGTCGTTTTTGTCCTTTACTTAAATATACTTGAGATAAATTATGTTGCAGATTTAACCCTTCCTTCCCTGTGATGTGTAACTAGTACACATTGATTCTAAAAACTTGAATATATCTATAAATATAATAAATACTGGGTTTAGATTTTAGGTATTCCTCCGTAATACATTTACGCATTGAATGCAAAAAAATATTAATAATAATTAGTACTTATCGGCCACATCAGAAATATTTTGTGAAAATCGGGAATAAATTCACCAATACAATCAAACGTGTGCCGGTGTGTGACGTAGGTATGTTCATTCTAAAAAACCGCTATGGGTGAGAAACGACGCTATTCACGTCTCTCTACTTCGGTATATGGGAACGCTAGAATAGAATCTCAGTTTGCTCAGTTCTCTCGCTTCAGTAGCTCTCGGGCATCCATTTGAGTTGTCTCTTCGCCCGTTTTGTGAACGTCGGCTGAGGTTTTTTAATGTTTTAAGCAATTAAATTTCAATTACGAGTATTATCACTTTTGACTTCAAATTTAATTCATTTAAGCGATTGGCTATGAATATTCTTATTTTTCCGATTTTAAATCGCTCATTTTTACATTTGTATTGTATACGCACGTTTCGGTGCTATGTATTGAATACACAGCACCGAAACGCGCGGTTTTTTTTTAACACAGGACGGGAAAAGTTAAAGAAGCTTAACTGTTTTTATCTTCCGATACGTGATAGTAACATATTTCGCATTAGGTGTAGTGAAGTGTACGTGTATAGTGCTCATGATCTCAACAACCAAATTAAAATCACACTCCCAACTCCTCAATACACGCTCTACATTTGCAACAGTTATTTACTTAAATGCCCATATGGATAACTCCAAAAATTCTGTATCTTATGGATTTTCTACCAGAATTTGGTTGATTACCTTATGCATAAGATAAACAAAAGTTATCTTTTTATGACGTCAGATACTATATAAATAGCTTTTTCAAAGATGGGGAAGTTTATCTTGTAGATTTTGAGATTAATTTTCACCTCACACGATTACATTAGATATTAATAGCATATGTAAATATTCTCCCCTAATTATCATCAGTTTAGTTCATTACCACCCCCACCCACGCTGTTATGGGGGACAACATAAGTCCTCATTCAACGTGATCTAACAAGAATATCGAAATCTTCTTAAGTTAGTCATGAATGCGACGTCACTTAGTGACGAAAACAAAAACTACCCAAACAATGTGATTTTTCTTTAGCGATAATGGACCTGAGAGTGGAAACAATAGCAGTGACGATAGACTAAGGTCCAAAGTAACGAGAAAAGGTAACTGACTCGCAGTGCAGTAAACATACTTATAAAACGTCCCAAATTCTGGAGTTCAAACAACGCACCAAGTTGTGAACACTTTCATAAAAAAACTTGCAATAAATATATTGTATTTATAAAGCACCTTCATGCCTGGTGTTCAAACAGTCCTGAAAGTTGACAGTCCTTTCGCAGAAAACATCGAATGCAACAAAACTATCCTTTGACGTCATTGGATCGAAGTAGCCAATCGGTCCGTTGATGTATCGATGTGAAATTTGATTAAGATCCATTGTGAGTTATTATCGAAGTGCTACAAAATGTTATCTGTAGATTTACCTAGTTGGACGTAAAAATTACCAAAGGGCGAAAGGATAAAATATAAGCAAAAAAATTCCCATCAAAGTTCCCATGGTCAATAATAAATAAGGTTGTCCAAAAGCTTGATACTCCTAAATGTGATCACCAATTCTTATATCTCTTTAAATAGACAAAGATAACAGATGTTCGCTTTATTCTATCCTGGTAATAATATTTTGATTATGCAACGTACACACACCTCGTCATGCATTTTATCTTTTAATAAATGCTCATCACTCTTCTTTCTTTCAGAGATAAATTTGGTCATGCCAAATTTTTTAAGCTTCTCTCAAACACTTTTTCCTAGTGTCATGTCAGGGCCCCCCAACGTTGAATATTACCTGAGAGTAAGTATAATATATTTGTCCCCGGCAGCCCGAAAAAGATCCCCAACGCTCCTTATACCAGTCCAATCACGTATATTGCGAAGCCAGGAGATTTGTCTCTTGCCAACACCTCTTCGAACCTCTATTTTTCCTTAAATGATCAGGTGCAGTAATTTGTACTTTGCTCCTCTAAGTATGGTACATGACCCAAATAGGACACCTTTCGGATTATAATATTAGTCAGCAACTCTCTATCAACTTTGGCTCTTTGAAAAACCCTTGTGTTGCGGACCATATCCGTCCAGGGTATCCGTAGCATTATCTGGTGCATCCACATTTCGAATGCTTCAAACTCTTCACCCCATCTCAATGCTCTTTTTTTCAATCGTAAGCACTGCACGTTTAAGTACTGTGAAATAAGTGTGTATAACATGTAAAATGACTGTTTTGACATAAGCATGTCCTAACTGAATTTCGACAGTCTCAGTATTTATAGTAAGAAACCTCAAAGGTTTTAGCTAAAATTAAATTTCCTGAATTTGTGGCTTCAATGACTCGATGAACTTCGTTGACATTCTATCGTAAAATAATGTTTCATTCTTGAATCATTTTCATACAATATGTTCTGTTAAATCATTGGCCTACATTTTTTTCTTCTTAAGATAGTGGAATCAAAGTGGTACAAATATACTCCTTTACTAGGTCAACGCATTTGGAGTAGCCTGACGTAGTTTAAACACACCCCCTTGAAAGACGTAAATGACATTTCTCTATTATTTTCTCGGCTGTCTGCACTTATTCACGCTTGGAAAAAGGGACGGCACCTTTAGACCCAAATTATGCATATTATTTGCATAATAAGACTGACTCATCATCATCAATGACACTACAGCCCATTGTGGGCCCCGGCCTCCTCCAGCAGTCGTTGCCATTCCCCCCTATCCTGGGATGCACTCCTCCAGCCCCTGATGCCAATCACGTTTGCATCATTCTGCACCCCATCCACCCACCTAAGCTTTGGTCTGCCCACGCTACGTCTTCCTTGGGGCTTGGAAAAGAGTACTTTGTTAGGCATTTCCTCTTCTCCCATTCTTGCTACATGCCCCGCCCAACGTAGCCTCCCAATTTTGATGTATTTTATAATGTTGGGCTCTTTGTATATGCTGTATAACTCCTCATTATATCTCACTCTCCAAGATCCATTTTCCTGTATGGGTCCGAATATTTTTCTGAGTATTTTTCTTTCAAATATTAGAAGGGAAGATTCGTTCTTCTTACTCAATACCCAGCATTCAGACCCATATGTGAGGACAGGTCGTAGCAGTGTCTTATAAATGGTAAGTTTTGTCCTTCTGGACAACAACCGAGATATAAGGTGTTTTCTCAGACCAAAGAAGCATCTATTTGCCATGAATATTCGACGTTTAATCTCGATAGATGCATCATATAAGGTCTTTGCCGGTGTCCTGTTCTCCAGATTGCTGCCGTACGCTGAAAACCTGGTAGGCCAATATCAAAGCGGATTTCGTCCGGGGAGATCCACTGTAGATCAGATGTTCACTCTCCGTCAAATATTGGAAAAAACCCTAGAGTATAATGTCGATACACACCACCTCTTTATCGATTTCAAAGCTGCATATGACAGCATTAACCGCTCTCAACTCTATGCGGCCATGAAGGACTTGGGTATTCCTAACAAGCTCATAAGGATGGTTAGACTCACTATGAACCAATCACAATGTAGAGTCCGGATTCAGAATGATATCTCAGAACCATTTTACACAATGAATGGACTGCGTCAAGGAGACGCACTAGCTTGTCTACTTTTTAATATGGCTCTAGAGAAGTGTGTAAGAGAATCCGGAGTACAGACAAATGGGTCAATTTTCTACAAATCAAGCCAAATACTGGGCTACGCGGATGATATTGACATTATTGGTAGATCCCCACAAGCAATGATGGAGACATTTGTTCAGTTGGAGAGGGCCGCAAACAGAATGGGACTTCGCATCAACTCCGATAAGACCAAATATATGATAGCCACTAAAGCACCCCGTAATAACCAGACACCTACCACGATTAATATAAGTTCTCATACAATAAGACTGACTAGCTCTAAAGTTTTCTAGGGAGCTGAAATTCCAGCAACTCCATCGCTGGATACTAGATAAGGTGTTTATTTATATTTTTTTTATCCTGCCACTCTCGTCGCCACCTACGTTATTTTAAGTATTTATTAAATCCGTGATTTATGTATTTGAAAAAAAAAACAAGAAAGAAATACTACAAATAATAATGTAAATATGGCACCTAATATACTGCCCTCATAAACAAAAATGCAGCTAATGGCAAAAGTTAAGTTATGAGAAAACTGTACTTTCATGTTTTTAATTGCTGCTTAAAAATGTGATTCATAAACAAAAAAACAGTAAAATGTGATTCATAAGCAAAAATGCAGCAAACGTATAGGCACTTGCTGTCTTTTTGCTTATGAATACCATTTTACTGCTTTTTGTTTAAAGAAACCTAGCATTTTGTAAAATTGTCGATTTTCAAAGTCGAGAAAAACCTAGAATTTTGTAAAATTGTCGATTTTTAAAGTCAAGAAAAACCTAGCATTTTGTAAAATTGTCGATTTTTAAAGTGTAGAAAAACCTAACATTTTGTAAAATTGTCGATTTACATTTCAAGAAAAACTTAGCATTTTGTAAAATTATCGATTTTTAAAGTCGAGAAAAACCTAGCATTTTGTAAAATTGTCGATTTTTGTATTGAAATAAATAATTTTTCGGTATTTTTTTTACGGATTCTGGTTCAGAATTTGATATGAAATATTGCCTCATATTTAGTAAAATTTCTGATTTTTTCCCGTTAGCTGCGTTTTTGCTTATGAGGGCAGTATAGCGTCATTTAGAGTAATTACTCTACTTAAGGGCGCTCTAAATCCGGACTCGAACATTCTATTACTGAGATATTCAATACATTAAGAAAAAAAACAAGTTGAGACTATGTGATGGCTGCTGCCATAAGATTAAAGAACTCCCAGTATCTACATTTGTTTACAACAAAACAATGAGGACTTAATACGTAGTGTAGTGTTAATACGTAATTAAATTTTGACAAGACATCACAAAAAATGGTTTTCAAGTGTTTTTTCAAGTTGCACCCTCCCCCCATATCTCCCATATAATATTTAAATTAAATCGAACTTTGTCTATATCCAGCTCTTGGATATTTAATATGTAATTAAATTTTGACAAGACATCACAAAAAATGGTTTTCAAGTGTTTTCTCAAGTTGCACACTCCCCCATATCTCCCACATAATATTTAAATGAAATCGAACTTTGTCTATATCCAGCACTTGGATATTTAATATGTAATTAAATTTTGACAAGACATCACAAAAAATGGTTTTTAAGTGTTTTCTCAAGTTGCACACTCCCCCCATATCTCCCACATAATATTTAAATTAAATCAAACTTTGTCTATATCCAGCACTTGAATATTTAGGAGATAGACAAAGTTCGACTAAAGTGAAATGTTACTTGAGAAAACGAAGGTTTTACAAAACCACAGATCACCAATTTATTAAATATTGCGGAATATAAAAAACTGTTACAATAATAAAATTTACTGTAAAAATAACACTAAATTACAAACAAATATACTATTATCGACTTAAACCAATCAGAAAATAAATTATGAAAATATGCACAGTTTGAGCATTACGCATTTAGTTGTAAATCTATTAATTACAATTAAATTTAAAAATATGTTGTATAAATTAATAATTTTGCCATTTCAATATGTCAAACATGGACAGCGCTGTGTCCTGATAATTAATTATCTTACCTTATAGATGAACATGATTCGAATATATTTTTAGATAATGATTTTCTTCATGTAATGGTGCAATAAAGCTGCGAAACGAATACTTGGTGTGGTATGTTTACGAAATATTTCTAAAATCCTTGGTTTTATATTTTTTAAACATGTTTATTTATAAAATTATTCAGACTCTGACATAAAAAACTAAATAATGTTTGCCTGCTAATTGATAACTATTTTTCGTAGAACATTTGTTAAAATATATCATGTTGTATAAATTCAATTAACCGTTTCTCTTATTAAAGATTCGTATAATTTAAATTCTGGAGAAAATTTAGCGCAAAATCTACCCCTGAAGCCTAATTGAATTTCCAACAATTTATTGATAGCTCTTTTAAATGGCATCTATTGAGAAGTTCTCCAAGTAGAATATTGATTTCATATTGGCACGCTTATAACCGAATGATATTGGTGAAATTTAATTAAAAGTTTGGCAAAAGCCCAAATTGATAATTTAATATTCTTTCTCTGCAATTCATCACAAATTATTATTGTTAGGCCCAAGAATTTAGGTAATAGTCAAAATATCGTTCACAATATAGACTTAACATCTTTTTAAATTTGCTTTTATTTTTCTTTATTTGTATATGTTTTATTTAAATTTTTAAATGAAATACACAAATCACCCTAGGGCCTAACTAGGTAACATATATGCCCGTTCTAAGTCAGGTAGTTTACATAAAACAAAAAAGGCTAGAATGAAAAATCATAAGTATAAAATATAATAGGGGAAAAAATCTTCATTGACAAGTATAAAAAATCCCCTATAATCCCAATGTATAAAAAAGAGGGAATGGCCGAGTGGTAAAGCACTGGACTTCCGTACTTAAGTTGAAACCCCGCACTGTACTATTTTCCTCGAATAACACAGACATATTTTCCATTCAGTATTCGGGGGTATAAGAATACACGTTGCTTCGGTCATATACTATATATATATATATATATATATATATATATATATATATATATATATATATATATATATATATATATATATAGATATATATATATATATATATATATATATATATATATATATATATATATATATATATATATATATATATATATATATATATATATATATATATATATATATATATATATATATATATATATATATATATATATATATATATATATATATATATATATATATATATATATAATATATATATATATATATATATATATATATATATATATATATATATATATATATATATATATATATAATATATATATATATATATATATATAATATATATATATATATATATATATATATATATATATATATATATATATATATATATATATATATATATATATATATATATATATATATATATATATATATATATAATATATATATATATATATATATATATATATATATATATATATATATATATATATATATATATATATATATATATATATATATATATATATATATATATATATATATATATATATATATATATATATATATATATATATATATATATATATATATATATATATATATATATATATATATATATATATATATATATATATATATATATATATATATATATATATATATATATATATATATATATATATATATATATATATATATATATATATATATATATATATATATATATATATATATATATATATATATATATATATATATATATATGTATATATATATATATATATATATTTTTTTTTTTTTTTTCAAATATGCCGGTTTGCTACGATCGTCTCCTGTCGGTGCGCCATAGGATCCAGTATTGCGGTATGGCCGGTGGCATTGCCGGTATGCTACGGCTTTCACACGTAAAGAGGAAAAAAATGAAAGAAGAGAAAAAAGTTCCACAGCACAGCTTCGCTTTCCAACCGAATTAACGTTGGAATGACGAGGGGATTCTCGACTACGAGGTCATTCAACGACGACGACATACGAGATCTGCTTCTCTTGGTATACGTTGTCAAACTCGTTCGAGGGGTTGTGAGCTGTCCAGCATTACTACAAAGATTAGCGTTAAATGTTCCTAACAATTACACTAGACTGCGCCGGCAAGAACTGTTCTCAATAACACGCAAGAACTGGTCTTCCAGCAGCTATGCCTGTTGGAAGGGCCTTAACTCTTGAACGGGACCGCTTCGAATATTGACATATTTCATATCACATTACCAAAAGCTAAAGTTAATTTTCTTCAAAGATTGAGCGCGTTAGAAAGCACTCATCAACGTAATTAAGTGACTTTGAATATATGTGTATATTTGTATCTATATATGTATGCATATACATAATTTTTATTTTATATATATTTTTTTAATGTTAATAATTCTTGTATTTTTCAATGTAAGTGGGCTAAAGCTGTTTTGAAAAAAATAATAAATAAATAAAATACATATATAACATCACGCTATTTCCCTGTCAGGGTAGGCAGAAAGGAACCTGCTTCATATTGAAAACACTGATGTGTGCTTTGATCGTCTCACATCATTGTTTTTCCGCCTAGTATTCAGAGGTATAAGGATGCTAATGACTTCAGTAATATATATATTCTTAAAAAAAAAACGGAAAAATGCCGGTATGATCCGATCATCTTGCTTCGATGTGCCATCAGATTCAGAACAGCGGTGTGGTTAGTGAGTTTGCTGGTATGCAACAGCTCATTCCCTAAAAAAACTTCATGGCACAGCTTTGCTTTCCAACTGAATTGACGTTGAAATGGGGAGAGAATCCTCGACTACGAGGCCCAGCAACGACAAGGATATGAAAAAGAGTATTTGAATTAAGAAAATTTATTGTTCAAATGATCATTCACTGATTAGTAAAAAAGGCACCTACTCGTATTGACCCGCAAAAAAAGAAAACGAACTGTACAAGATATATTTCTCCATTGCATTATTTTGATTCAACTTTAGTATTCATCTTATTTTGATATCTTAGTCAATCTGGCCAGAATTCTATCAACCACTTTGTAGTTCTAGTTTTATATTTATCATGTATTTCTATTTATCATATGGATTTTGGTAATGCGTAAAATTAGGAGTCAAGTACATGGATTTTTTCTGCAAGGAAGTCATTTGCATATACGTTTTTTTTTATTCTAAAATTTTTCACCTTGTTTCATAAATGCTTGTTTTAATGATACAGTGTTTTCTATATGCCCAATTTTACTCATCTATCACGGATTTCAGTAAATAAAAAATATAATTTTATAATATTTAAATCTTTTAAGTGTGTAAAAACCTATGATTTAAAATCTTTAGTTATTTCCAAGCAACATTCTCAAAAAGGTATATATGTTTTTAAACAAGCTTAATTCCACAGTTTTTTTTCCTATTTTTTGACCTTTTTAAAAATACAAAAATCAAAATTATTTGTAAGCCTCTTTTGAGAAAATATCCAAAATATTCGGGACTTAGTTTAGAAGTTCCATTGTAAGAAAAAGCTTATAATGTTAAGTCCTTGTTAATGAGGATTTGTTTAAAACGGCAAGGGAAAATTGAATTTATTTCATTTGTTACATCGCAGGATTATTATTCTTAAAAGAAGAGGGAAAAAAATATTTCGAGAGATTTTCTGTCAAATAGAAATTTCAAGCTGTTAGATTTTTTTTCACAAGGATCAAGTGATTTTTTTCTGGGCCAATATTATAAAACTAAAATTGCGAATATTCGAACATTACTCTTTTTGACTCTGATGTTTTTTAATTGTTTAACATAAAAAAAACCCAACCTTTTTTGAGATCAAGTTTAAAGGAAAACTGTTTTAGTTTAAAAATCAGCAAAAAATTTTTTTCAAATCACACAAAGATCTATACAAAAAGAAATTTAAAAACTACAACATCTTCGAAATGTTTGTCTAAGGCTTAATAAATATAAATTGAAAGTACAATCATATCACTTCAAATCAGAATATTTTTCCAATTCAATCTAATTTGTTGGATCTGACAAAAAAGACACAAAATGTATATATTGCCATTATTGTATTAGGTGTTAACATAAGTTGTGTCCGTTTTTTTCCAAATTAAAAAATGAGCACTAAAAGTAAAATAAAATGGTAAAGGTTACACGTCATACGAAAGAAAATTTTCTGCTCTATAAGATATTGTGTTTGCTTTTACGTTACATATATTATTTTATTTGATTACAAGCCTTCAAAATGGAATGTCAAGTAGACGAAAGTGAGCATTTTAGACAACTTCTGTTCGCGTTCAATCGAGGGAATAAAGCTGCCAAAGCTGCTTGCGATATTTGCAAAGTATACGGTGAAGATGCTATGAATGAAAGGATAACTCGTCGATGGTTTTTGCGTTTCAAAGACGGTAATTTCGACCTAAAAGACATACATGGAGCGTTCCGGACGACCAGTGGACTTCGATGAGAACCGCTTAAACCATATTATTCATGAAGATCCCCTTCAAACATTTTTCACCACCAAAAAAATATTAAAATCATTATTTGTGTGCATAAAATGTATAAGCAGTATAAATTATAAAAAATAAAACTGAGATATAAATCAAAGGAAAACGGATGAGATGGTGGGAAGGAAAAAAACATGGAGAATTATAAAGAATACAACAACCGCGCAATAAACACAGTATGAAAAATGACACTATATTATAGTGTGTTGGTGCCCACCTTGATGTATGGCAGTGAAACTTGGACATGACAGAAGGATAAGAGTAAATTAATGTTGTGGAGATGCGTGCACTAAGGAAAATTTATGGAGTGTCAATGTTTAAAAAAAGGCGAAATAAAGAGACCAGAATGCATGGATAAAATTGATGTTTTGATTAAGATGAATAAAGGATCTTTCAGATGGTTTGGACATGTCGAGAAAATGAATAATGAAAGAATAACTAAGTGAATGTATAAGTCAAAAGTGCATGGTGTGCATATAAGAGGTAGGCGAAAGAAAACGTGACTGTATCAAATGGATTAGATTTTTAAGGAACGTAAAGTGAGAAGAATGAATTATAAAAGATTGTGCATGACGAGATGTATGTATGTGGAGAAAGTGAAAATTGTGCGCTCGTATGGAGAAGTTTGAAGATTTCTTATCTTCTTCTTCCTGGCACTGTCCTAACTCATTGCCTAGGTAGGCCTGTTTGGGTCGGCTCTCCTCGTTCTCAGGCTGTATATTCTTTGGTTCTGGGTGTCGCTTTCATATAGGCCATTTCTTTGCAGGATTTTGGAGCATTGAGTCTTCCAGGAGTTCTTTGCTCTTCCTCTGGACGGCTGTCGAGGAAAATCCACAGACCTTGCCTGATTTACCGAATGGTCTGGTGGTCTCCGTCTTATGTGCCCGTACCATCTCAGCTGTCGCTCTTTCCGCTTACTATTTATGTCAGGCTACCACGAATGAGTGAGCTTTTACTTTTATATTTTAGTGATACTCCTGCCGACCACTTAAGGATTCGCATTTCTGCTGTTTCAAGTTGCCTAGAGTAGGAGTTGTACATAGTCCAGCATTCTGAACCATACATAATTGCTGGTCAAACGACGGTTTTTTGAAGTCGTTAGACCCGCAATGAAAGTTTTTTTGAAGATTTCGACGTTTGAAGATTTCTTCTCCATGCTTACCCTGCAAGGGACACGACGTGATGATACGTATACATGTATCAAGTTTTCAAGCGCCATTTAGATCTTAAAGTTATTAGAAACGTGTTTCTATTACATTTTTCGAAAGATTTCTTCAAAAGTACACCTTAAAGAATCAATTTTGCTTATCGAATTCTGTTTACTCCAAAAAGTCAGTATAAAAACCGTGTCTACAAACAAGAACTACCTCAATAAAATAGCACACTCCCTGAAACCCTAGTCTAAGTCTAACTTAGTCAAGACTGACTCTGTTTTATCCAAAACTACATCCGAGAGAAACCGGTTGTAGTTTTGGATATATTATTTATAAATAAAAGTTATTTATAAATATTTATATATTTATAAATAATAGTTATTTATAAATAAAAACATTATATTATATTTATACAAAGTAAGGAGATTATCATTTCAATTTACCATTTCTTTTCCTGTTCAAGACTTCGAAACTGGAATATATATTTTGGGTTAGTGCCTAAGATATCCTAATTTGCCTGGTGGTCAAGTAGGTTACGGTCGTATTTCGAGAAAATTACTGTTAAGGTTAAAACCCCGACTAAACAGTTCACACCCTATTAAATATTAACTTAATTGGTTAAATAAACGTACAATCCGACACATTTATGCTTATTTTGTAAGGAATAGGTGTAAATGTGTTATGAATTATAAAATATTATATTTTGTTAGGTATAGGTGTAAATGTGTTATGAATTATAAAATATATTGGAAATATTATATTTCAAAAAGTTTATGGAAAAAAGTGTTTTTCCGCTGTTAAGATTAAATTTAATACTCCTAAAAAATTTTGATTGTTCATATGGAAAATTTTCCTTTTACGCTGGTAAATTGTTCTAAGAAAACAAACCATATTTGAAAGCTCATAAATGAATCTATAGAAAACTACCTCAAAACACTTCACTCTACATATTGCCATATAGATTATTCATATCTTGTTTAAAAGTTATAGCCATTTCTTTTGTATTATTTTATTTTATTCAGAAATTTAATAGTGGTATAATATTCAAAATTAAGCCAATAAAAATACTTTGAAACAAAAACAATCTGCAAAAACTTAAAATAAGGCATTAATAACACAAATAAAATCAACTCATGTTATGTATGATGCAGAGCATGTGGCATTTAAAGTAAAGAAGTTGGGGAGATCGATGAGAAAAGGAGAAGAAAATTGAAATATACTTTTCTTATATTCAGTCAAAGTATCGCACTTCGAAGCTCAGGGCAGAATAATGCGAAAATAAAAATACTAAAAAATAACAAATTCCTAAAAAGAGCCCGGAAGGCAATTCAACGCAATCTGATCATTTCCATAGATTAAAAATAAGTTTTTATGTTTCATCAACAGTACAATGAACCTTACAATTTTTTTATAGTAGTATATGCTTCGTTTATTATATTTACAACATAATCTTTAAATAAAAAATAAGCTAAGCTATTTATAACAATTCAACAAAACCAAATAAAACACACAAAATCAAATAATGCAAAATTTCTGGAATGTTATCCATTTTTTTGTGAAATAAATCGACGAGTGTCCATCATTATTATTCCTACAGGCTTTTGGTTCTGGAATTCTGAATTTGAGGGTTCTGGGCCAACCATATTGTAAATGCTGGGAAATACATAAAATTGTCGTAAATGATTATTGAACTATTAAATATAAATTTCACTTTATGCATTTTAAATTTCAAACAGAATAAATCGCGGAAACGGAGAGATTGTATACCAAAAAACTTGTTTTTTTTTAAATAGACAATCCATCCAAACTATGATGATTTGTGCAACCAAATTAAAGACGTAATGCAATTATGTGAGTTAAAATAATAAAACCAATTTAAAAAAATAACAATTCTATAATAGATAATTCAAATTTCAACTGAATAAGCTTTAAAAATTTAACAATCGATCTTTACCT
Source organism: Odontocerum albicorne (assembly GCA_949825065.1). Classification (NCBI taxonomy): domain Eukaryota; kingdom Metazoa; phylum Arthropoda; class Insecta; order Trichoptera; family Odontoceridae; genus Odontocerum; species Odontocerum albicorne. The sequence continues at coordinate 13,998,909 of OX463847.1, read as the reverse complement.
ACATGGAAAAGTTCATCGAATAAAGAAGGAACGCAATATTCATAGGACGTGGTAAAGATATGGCTTTTAGTAAATCAGATCTGTCTCGCAAAGGTAAACCGAAAAATACATGGTATGTAGTTTTATCATTCAGACCACACTCGCAGCCAGGATTCTCTACAATACCCATTCTGCAAAGGCGACTAGCTACCACGCAGTGGCATGTCCGCAAATGGTACATGACTGACACTCCCATCTTATTCATTATTATACTCGTACTAAACCAAGGTTTCAAAGGGGTAGATTGTTGGATTTATTTATATCTAAAACCCTTGTTTATACCAGTTATATCCCAATCCAAAGCCCATCGATGCCAGGTATCACGTTTAATTTTATTCAAAAGATCATTTATTGGCATTGAAAAATCAGATAGAGGGCAACCAGTAGAACATGTTTCCTTTGCAAAGGAATCAACACATTTATTACCAGTGATACCAATATGTGAAGGAATCCAAGCTTAAGAAACATATATATTATTTGACATCAATTGGAATAACTTGGCTTTCTTTGTATGAGTTACTCAAATAATTACCTAAAATTGAATGAAAAGCACTTAAGAAATCGGAGAAAATAACAAATTTAAAAAAAAATGAGTACTTGCAAAAACTAAAAGCCTGTTTTATTGCCACAATTTCAGCCGTAAAAACTGAAGAGTGTGGAGGGAGTTTAAAAAGTGTTTTTGTGTCCCGGAAACAGACACAAAAACCTCTGTTGTTTTGAACTTAAATACCGCTGAGATATCCGTGGCCTAGTAAAGGAAACCACATGTAATAACCTCTGTGGCCTAGTTGGTAAGACGCTTGACTTACACAGAGGGGTTTCGGGTTTGATTACCGATGTGACGCAAAAAAGTAAAAAAAATGGGTTCTAGTAAGGTGAAACTCTATGTCTGATTACAATACTCACACACGCTAGACGTGTGCGAGTGTTGTTGCTTCTTCACGTACTGGGAAGTATTCCGAACACATGTAATGAAGAATCTCAAATTCCACGCAATTACGAGTATGATGAGTAAACGATCAAAAAGAGGCAGAAACAGCAATACGGTGTACAGTGAATAACTTTTTTTACGACGTGTCATTTCGATCACTTCTTTACGTACGGTAATAATGCTTACAGGTTTCATTATAAATAACGAATCCCGTGTCTTTTACAGTGCTTCTTAATCCAATGGCTCGATTAACGAATCCAAAGATATTATTTTAAGATTAAATTAAATTCTGCTAATTGTTGTGATTCTAATTTCAAGAAAAAAAACTGCACCTGTTTCTTTGGGAAACTAATATGGTTATTTTGAATTGTTGCCACAAAAATGCCTCTTCGAAGTTTTCCCATATTTAATAATTTTTTTTGGAAAGCTTTGATACTATGAATATTGAGACCTTTAATTCACAAAAGCGATAATCCATTTAGACTCTTTGACATTAATTTAAAATTTACTTTCATTTTATAGAAATTACCTCAAAAGCATAGTTACATACAACTTAATTTTAACTTAAATGCCTTGTTTCGATTGTCATCTCAAAAACACTCTATTTAGTTTTTTATTCATACAATATTAGTTATTTCGAACATCGTGCTTAAAATGGTTGCAAAAAAGGGGATTTTTACGGCGATATATAATATTCGTATTAAAAATAATTTTAAACGCGTAAAACAAAGTAGTAAAAATCATTTAAATATTTTTTAAATATTATCTATATCTGATAAAAGAAATGATTCGATATTTAAAGAAACGATTCCATAAAGAAATCATTGAACACAATTTGGTAAAAAAAAGGGATATTTTTGTAAGCGAATTATATGAAAAAATGTAGTTAGAAAAATCTAATAATAAATGTAGTGAAATTCAAAGACATGGTGATAGAAAAATATGACAGAAAAAGTATACACGATATATGGGTGGATAATGAAAGCCTAAAGCAAGCTGAAAAATTATATTATTTAGGTAGTATTTTCTCAGGCGATGAAAGTATATTAACGAATACCGAACGGTGAGTAGTGATATGAAACAAAGTCAATGAGACTATTACATATATACTCGTACTGGAGAGCAGCGGCGGCTGGTCTCGGGGTGCGCTGAGCTGGAGAAATAATATTGAAATAATAATAGTTAAATTACATATTCACAAACATGACTTCCAAAAATGTTAAATATTTGTATATATTAAATATGTATAAGAATACTGACAAATAATACGAGTATTTTTATTTAAGTGAAAATGCATGAAAATTAAAAAAGTATTCCTTTCAAATTGACCGGCTAAGTTGGCCAATTCATACTGGAGCGATCTCGAATATGCACCGGACGGAAAAGTAAATCTGTCTCTGTAAACCGTGAGACTATTTCTCGATATTGCGAATTGTTTCTCCGGTTCGGCGCGCCAGCGTACCTCGGGACCGGCCGCCGCTGCTGGAGAGTATCAAATCTGCTAAGAGAACAGTCCACAAGACTATTTTACTACCAATTTTGATGCATGAGAAAGAAATTTAAACATGATAAAAAGTTGAAAAGAGCCGAAAACCCCAGTAAAGAATCCGAGTGGTGGTGCAAATAAAAATACAAACATGCATTGTTTGTATTTTTATTAGTCAAAAACAAATTTTAAGAAACTATGTTTTTTTAACCGAAAACTCTGTACTAACTTTAAATCTAATGCACAAAATGATAGTGAGTCTGTGTATGGATAATATTTAACTAAAAGAAGAATAAAATGTATATTACACTGAAACAAGTTAATGAAGTACTAAATATGGTTAAACTAATGTAATACATGACTTCTCTTCTAACTATTTAAGTTTAAGCAAGTAAAAGGCGAATGAAAATTCGCAGTATAGTTAGCGAATTTAGTTTTGTCAGTTCAAAAGTGAGAAATATAAGTACTATTAAGGATGTGATTGTTATACAAGGCAAAAAGTTCACGAAATTTCTGGTTTCTTTGATAAAAAGAACAACAAAAGGGTCTTGAATACGTATCAAAAAGTTCTGAGTTTCGTTTTTCAAGAAGAATTCTCCAAGATATTTTACTAAAACGTAACGCGTTGTCTCAAATTAAACATTGAATGTTAAAATCCAGGAAATCGATTTAAATAGTTTTTTTAATAATTATTTAGATTGCAAACATAATTATGATTATATTTTATGAAATTACATTAAAAATTTTGAAAAAATCGTGCAAAGCAACTTTCGATAACAACAAAAAAAAAGTTCATAACCAAAAAATATTTTACATACGTAATATCTTCATTTTGGGGTAGGCAGAAAGAACAGATCTCCACACCCTTTTACCCACACAAACAGCCGTTGCCCGGTTCATGTATTTAGCCACATTCATGTATTTAGTCATACATGCTTCCCTACTATATTATTCCATTCATTCATTCAATATAGTATATAAATTCTTCTAAGAAAACACTGATGTCATAAGACACGAAAATACTTTAATATGAAAAGTTACCAGAATCTAGAGCGTTTTGTGAAGATCTTTATGTTTTCTATTTTATTTCTTTACTGTTTTATCAGTTGTATTACAACGGGTTAAACATATTTTACTTTTTTAATCTTTAATAATTCTTAATCATAAAAAATGAAAAAAATAATTATCAATTTGCATTTAAAAAAACATCAGTGAGTCGCAACCCGGAGTGAAAATAGTCGTGAACTGTTTAGAACTTTCCGACAGAAGCAGAGAGAGGTCTAAGAAAACCTTTGACAAGTGAGTTACCAGGGCCCAACCTGATTCGGCCTATCCTCAAGGGGTTTACTGGATATAGGTACACGGAAGAGCAAAATCCGAGTGGCTAGCCCGAAATGAATAAGATAATTGCCAAAGAGAAGAAAAAAATATATCTCAAAACGAATCGTCGTAGAGGTAACATTTTACAAATTAATTATTTCTTTCTCATCAGTTTAGTTAATCAACATTTTAGCGATATTTATACGTAAACTTCAGAAACTATATTTTTAATGAAGTTCAACGAGTATCAATGAATTCCTTGAAAAAAAATGCTATCGTACATCGCTTACAATCTACAGTTGAAGCGTTTTTCACTGATGGAACGTTTTATTTATGCATTTTAAATTTTCTTTTTTAAATTCCGTCCTGACTGTCAAAGCTTCCTGCTCAACATTTGTGATGCTCCATGCAAGCTCATTTTCATAATTTGTGAGGCAGAAAAACCATGAAAGAACATTAAGTTAGAGAAAAAATGTATGCGTGGTTGCTTTCAATTCGCTGTTTTTTTGTTAGTTTTATATCAAAAGAAGGAAACACTTTTATTCACAAACAAAACGGTAATTTTTCAATGAATATTTTATCAACACTTTAAGAGGCTTAAAAAGAAAAAATAAATAAAGTTGAACCTGTGGATAATGTTCTTCGAATGGAAGTAAGAACAAAAATATTCGAGGTCTTCTAAAAAAAATAGAAAAAATACCAAATATTTCTAAATTTTCGTTGTGAAAATCCATAGAGATATTTTTGATAAATTAATTTGAAAATTAGAGGAAGTTTTGTCGAGTCACTTTCATATCGGATGGCTGTAACGTTAAAAATTGAAAAAAAAAGTTGAAGCTGGCACCAGAGTGAATGATGGACTATACAATGTTTTTATCGATCAGTGCATTTTAAGAGAAGCAAATCTGGTTGCTCATAACATAATTTTGGATATTGGAGCAAAATATTAGACAGAAAAAAATATGGAAATAAATTAATGCGGTAGAATAAAGAACTGAGCGAATAATGTGTGAAAAACGTGTAAGATAGAATTAGCACTGATTATATAAGGAAACTGAAACAAGAGGCTGTAGTTGAGATAAAGAAAGAGGCATTGAAATAATTCAACCATGGAGATAAAAATGAGAGGTGAAAGATTTACAAAAATAATCTTAAAAAAGCTGTTAGTCTTATTTAAAAACCATTAACGGTTATTATAAGATTTATTCAAAGAACATTAACGGTTATCGTAAGATTTATTCAAAAAACATGAACAGTTATCGTAAGCTTAATTCAAAAAACAAAATTATTAATATTCTTTGTTTTTCTATTATGTGCAAGGTGACTTAATGATAAATGGTAGATACTGATTAAGCGATGCTCGGCATATAAGTTAAATAATTAGTTGTAAGAATTTTTATCTAATTATAAGTTAGTATGGTATACAGGTGTTAACTATTGTTAAGCAAATAAATATTAAGATTATTAAACCAAAAAAAAATATTCGTAGGAAATATTTCAAAATATAATTCACTTGATCCAACCATAATTCCTTGGTCTTGCTCTCCCGCGCATTCTACTCACATTTTTACTATACATACATTAGTTAGTATTTCTTCATTCATTCACTCCACGTAAACATACCATCTCAGAGTGATGTACTTCATCTTAATCAATACGTCAGCTTTAAGTTCACATTAATTCCTAATTACTTCATTTCAGATTTTTTCATGCATTGTCACCCCATATATTCTTCTAAGCGCACGCATTTTACGCTATTTATTCAGCTCTTTTCAGTATATTTCTTGTTTCCACAAAAAAAACTAGTTTTTCACTGAATGGTTTGACGTATGGTCATGATTTAAAATTTATTTTAAAATCACACGCACGATTTTCATGGGAATATTTTTTTATATTTGATATTCATTTCACGAAACTTCAATTTTGAGGATGAATTTATTTTTTGCAATAAATTTAAGTAAAGCATACCGCAAAATATTTCAAGCTTTGTTATTTATGAAACAATGGGAGTTCATGATGCAAGGGTAGAAGATGATATATATGCGTTGTTTGTGTGAGTAGTTCATGGAAGACATCTTCATAAAAATGCTAAATTGCATCTCGTAGAAACCTGAAAGTTATTTCAGGCGTGAAATATTTCTCAGACATTCTTCTTTTGGACGATCTTCAGTGATGCTATTCTACGTGTATGTTTCTGAGAAAATTGTATTGTTGTAATAACTTTATTGGGTATTATCAATCTTTATTTTTATTTGTGTTTGTTAACTTAATATTACTTTCATCGTAGAATAATTACACTTTTCAGGAGGTGTTATCAACATTTATAATTGTATGTGCAGACTAAATTTCACCTTACGTCGAATGTGTAAATATGACAGATCGAAAGACCAACCAAGGTTTCTTTGAAGTTCACCTTTCCTTGGTAAGCTTTCTACGGTTTTCTTATAAAATATGTTTCTTTTAAACATATGTAGATGTGGGGAAGTTCCTAATATAATGGCCGCACACACCACCGTTATTTTCTTAAACTTAAATTGTTTAATTTTGTAATATTTTAAATTTGTCAACTATTATGGATCAAAATCATTAGTCGAGGAGAGTCTGCTCTCTAAACGATGTTGTGGAAATTGTTTTCATTATTTTTTATTATTATTAATTGGAAATAATCACCAATATGGGAAGTAACTCATCACTGTTTTATGCGCAATACAAATATTGTTAAATTCCGTGATTTACACCCGGGGGCTTTGGAATCAATTCCCTATGGCGCCCAAAAAAAATGAACGGGTCCCAGTCTGTTTTATGAAATCGGATAATCGACTTGAAAGTGAATATGCGATACTTTTGTTTATGATTTTATAAGGCGTTAATATTAACAAACCTTATTATATGTTTAAGACTTTATTAGAATTAGTTAACCTTTTTTAAAATTTGGATAAAACCAGACAACGCTCAAAAGGCATAATTTGTTAATCTTTTCCCAGTGTTCTGATAAAATAAAGTGAATCTGTATTTTAAGACTGTGTAACTAATTTCAATTTATCAAAGGGACTAACGGATGATTTAACTAATAATTTGCTTAACCCATAAGTTATCTCTTTCCTTCGCTTCCTCTCACTCTAATAGTGTTTATCTTTGTTTTTTCATGTTGCACGGTATTTTATTAAAAATAATTTATTTGTTTGATAATTATGAATACACTGTGCCTTGATAAAGAGAGAATTGCCTTTCGTAACTAGTCGTCTCAAAGTAATAAAATACTAAATTGAAAGAAAATGGTGTTTTCAAATATCGTGCGGTAAAGTAAATGTTGAATTTCGTTAAGTGATGTTTTACAATTTATTCCACACCATTGATTTCTATTCTTCTTCCTACGTACGAGTATATAAAAGATAATACAAAAATATTGTTTCAAACAATTTTTTTCAGCAGATCTTGACTTTTCATATACGTACATACCATCACACTGTCTTTTTTGAGATAGCCAGAAAAAATCTTCTCACTTTTCTATCCATGCACAAAGATCTGTCCTTGTTCATAATGTAACATCTCATCATACATGCTCTAATGTGATACAAGTTTCTTACCTTTCTCTCAATAAAAATTTCTTTAACTACCTTTTTCCACTTATTTCTCAGTCTATCTCTTCATCGCTCTTCATTTATTTCAGACACATAACAGTTATTACTTCCGTAAAGTTTTCGTAATTTATTATCTCAGTGTGGCAAACCATTTCATTTATATTTATTTATTCTATTTATTTATTTCCATCTCTTACAGTTATAATTTTTCGATCATTTTATACTCCATCGACATCTTACTAACATAAATTCTACTCAAGAAACATATTCCTACTGCATTTATTCTGCTCTAATCACTCACAGTCGAAGCCCCGGCTTTGCTTCCATATATCAAATGTGGCACTAATATACCATAGTTCATGTCTCATTTATCTTGTCATTTCTGGTTCGAGATAATGTAAAATTATAGTATACATAGGTCTGTAAATATAAAACCGGAATTTTTTTATAGAAAATACACATTTATTGTATGGAAATGGTAAAACATATTTTATTCAAAGTATTGCCCATCGCTAGCTACACATTTTTCTCATATCTCTGGCCATTTGTGGATGCCACGCCAAAAACTGTTGCTCTTTTGAGGAAAACCAATCATCGAGCCATTTTTGTAAGAAGTGAAGCACTGTTCAGCAAGTGCGTATCCCATCGATGCAAATAAGTAATAATCGGATGGAACCAAGTCTGGTGAGTAAGCCGCATGCAAAAGTATTTGCCAACTAAACGCCTCAATCTTTTCCTTGACCGGTTTTGCTGTGTGCGATGGTGCATTATCATGATGCAAAATCACTTTGTGTTGCCTCTTTTGATATTCTGATCGTTTTTCACACCATGCTTGGTTCAAATCGATCATTTGTTGTCGGTAGCGTTCAGTATTAATGGTTTTGCCAGGTTTTAGCAGTTCATAATAGATACCACCCTTCTGATCCCACCAAACACAGAGCCTTGTCTTCCGTCCGATTTGGCCTTGCAGTCGATGTCGCTGGTTTGCTTGGAGATACCCATGATCTTTTACGCTTAGAATTCTTGAAATATATGCATTTTTCATCGCCAGTCACAATTCGATGGAGAAATGATTTTCTTTTGTACCTGGGGAGCAGCATTTCGCAAGTGGTTTTTCGGTTTTCCTGCTGTCTTTCAATCAGTTCATGTGAAACCCATTTTCCACCTTCTGGATTTTTCCCATGGCTTTCAAACTTATGAAGACGGTTTCTTGTGTCACATTTTATTGATCCGCGAGTTGTTGTTGCGTTTGAGCGTCGTCCTCATCCAACAATGCTTGCAATTCGGCGTCTTCAAACTTTCTCGGGGGTCTTCCACGTTCTTCGTTTCTCACGACAAAATCGCCACTTTTGAATTTTTTAAACCACTCAATGCACTGTGATTTACCAAGAACATGCTTACCGTAAGCTTTGACAAGCATTCGATGCGATTGTGCAGCAGTTTTTTTTAAATGGTAACAGAAAATCAATGCTGTCCGCAAATCGTAGTTTTCAGGCACAAAAACAGACATGTTCAACGCTATGAAAACATCTAATGAAATATTAAAATGGCGTAGAAATTTTGGTTTTCTACTGCTCCATAGATGTCGCTTTCAAAACTTTTTGACTAACCTATTATGTAGTTGTATTAAACTTGTATTCTTGTGAGTTAAAAGTCTTTGACAAATGTAAACAAAAGAAAAAGGCACCAATGACGCGGTTTGACAGTCACTACATTTACAACTAGAGCCACCTATGAGCAAATTCCGGTTTCATATTTACAGACCTGGTATATAGTAATAAAGCAACATCGGTTTCTACAATTTATTCCATAGAAGAATATCCATCAAAATCTCAAATATTGGCTAATGGAAGAATATTCTTTCATACATTATGTAAGCAAATATGGGCAAATATACACATGGAATTATTTTCCTGCACTGCAGCCAAGTACAGAGCGGGTGCATTTTTACTAAGTTACACCAATTCAAAACAATCAATCCATTAGTGCTCTCCGACAATCTAACCTAGATTAATGTACTGAGCAACTATGATACGTTGGTCTTTTTACTTTTAATGCTATTGGATAGGTTGTTTATGAAGTTACTGGATACAATAATAATAATAAAATTACAATTTATATAGTGTCGTTTAAAAAGCAGACTCTCCTGAAGAGCGAGCTCTAACATGGCATTTGAATCCACTATAATTGACGGTGGTGGCTGCGGACATCAGATAATGCACTTATCCGCATCTACAAATGTTGAAAAATACATATTTGGTAAGAAAACCGCAGAAGACTTACCACGGAAGATGAACTACAAAGATACCTACGTTAAACTCCGATACACGATAGTAACACATTCGGCTTAAGGTGAAGTACAGCGTATGTGCGTAGTGTTCATACATAATCACAAAATTTCGATAAGACTCCCGAAAAACGGTTGTCTTCAAGTGCTGCTTAAAGCTGCACATGTCATCCAGATCTCTAGCACTAAGGCCTCGGCCACACAGGAAGGAGCCTCGCTTGATGCTTAGAGCTATGTTGCGAGTTAGGCGACATATCCTAGCGAACCAACGTACCGCATACTATCGCAGTGGCCACACTGCACGCTTCGCGCCACGTTGCATGACGATTAGTCATTGAGTGAATCTCCGAGCGAACAGACGTGCTGGTTAATTTACAAGATGGCGGAAGTTTTAATGACAGCTGTATATAAAAGGGAGCCTTTGTGGAACCCATCGAGCAAATTGTAGAAAAATGTACCTGTAATAAAATCACTTTTGAACGAAGTTGCACAGAAAGTAAATAAAGATGGTAAGTTATAATGAAATTGGTTAGTTTTGAGAGTGACATCGTGTGTTGACTCAACCGCTCCCAACTGTCAAATGAATTTGTGCGTAGCACTTTGGTGTGGCCAGGCATGAAGTCACCTAGTATATGAGTCACGTAAAATCTAGCTTAGCACCCAACGAAGCATTTTAGTGTGGCCTCAGCCTAAGAGGCAGACAAACATCGATCAATGCCTTTGACGGAATAATCCCCATAATTAATCCACACCGCGCACATCAAGTGCGGTTACATCCGCGTTCATGTTATATTGCTTATTTAATCAATTCGACATATGGTTATTTTACTCGTATATTTTACAATTAGTACAGATACTGCCATCTATGTAGAAGATTGTGAATAATTTTGTCACCTGTTAGGATGATTTCTGATCGAGATATTGTAATTTTCCCGCAATTTCAATATTCTTCAGCTTTTTGTATTTAAAATCTTTGTTAATATAACATCGCTTATTCCTTTTATATTAGTGGTAAACTTTCGGTTATATATGAACGGAATTTGCGTCACGTATAAAGAATGAAATGTATTAATAGCGTCATATCGTATATATTTCTTAGTGTAGTGAAAAATCCAGAATTCAATTTCAAGACAGCTTAAAATCATTAAATTTTATCAAAACAGTGGCATTAGATATAACAAAATGGCATCAAACTGTGAGAAATAAACTTTTTACTTATTATAACACTGGATAATGTTTAAGATACATGGTCAAGAAACAAATGGTACAAGATTTATCTTTCTTATTTTACAAGTAGATATTCGAATAACTCGATTGAAAGTACCTCAGTAAAAAAACTTTGTATACGTTGGAAAAGTCTTGAAATTTTTACGAATTTCTGGTTTACCCCGTTCATTTCACGCTTATAAAAATATTAATAACGAAAACAATTTGAGTTTTCCCAGCTCTTAGGTAAAATTTTACCAAAGGCTGTAAATATTTAGCAAAAATTCATTAAGATCACGAAATTGAATTTGAAAAAAAAAAAACATTTTTTGAAAGTTTTATGCTTTATCCGTTACCAGAACTAGACAACATTTGGTTTTAGAATTGGAAATGGACATATCATACATATTTTGTTCCAATGCTAGAAATAAACAATCTTAAACATATATATTCGAGTTTATTAATGATGTATACGCGGGCTTAAAGTGAAAATTTAGTTTTCTGTAGCCCAGGCGGCTACGCATAACTTTCATTTCACTTCCAATGATTTTTGGAGCTAAGAAACAATCAGGTGACATCACTCCAGATGAAATTTCACTATTATATTGAATTTTATTACATTTTTTTTACATATAGAGCAACTTGGCAGCCTGATTACTTTGTGAAAATCTCTTCCAACCTACTAAAAAAGTATTAAAGAGGCCAAGAGTGAATTAATCTTTCTATATTTACACTTCACTCATGCATATTTATTTTGTAATGTTTTCAATTTGTCCCTTTAGGAGAGTGCGCTGTTTAGGAGAGCATGCTTTCTATATGGCGCTATTTTAATTATATTTTTTTCTTCAAAATATTTTTTTCATAAATTAGGTTTCAACATGAATCGAATCCGTGAAACCCGGTCTGGAAGACCGGCTTTATCTTATCAATTATACCACGGAGGTCATCTATTAGGGGTAAAGGAAGATAATTCTTATAAATGGTGCTTGAGGAGATTTTTACACTCTGTAGAAATGATTTCTCTCCTAAACTTCGAGGTCAAATCAGATAATTGCGCTAAACAGGGCTAAAAATTAAAAATATATATAGAACCTTCTGTGTTGTGGTTTTTCAATAGAATAATCTGTGGAGCTATGAACTGAGTGGAACGGAGCTATGAACTGAGGAAAATCTGAAAGTTTTCAGAATCATGTACAATAAAACAAGGTTTATTTACATGTGTAGTCAGTCATTAAAGTTCTCTTGGGATAGCATTATCACCAAACGAGATCGAGGAGCAAATCAACTTTATTTTTTTACACATATATATTTTTCCTGGAAAAAATTGTAACGGTATAAGAAGGTTCAGTTTTAAAAATACAAAAAAAAAATTGAGATATATAAGAATATCCATAACACTGTTATAAATCGGGAAACTTTCAGTTCAGCAGACCCCAGCTTTTGTATCGATGAAGTTTATATCTTTTAAATCTTTGACCACTATATAACCACGCTGTCAAAGGAATGGAAAACAATTTTGAACTAAAAGATCTAAATTTTCAAGTTGAAAATAAAGCATTTATGTATTAGTGTACATAAATATTCATCGTTATAATTCTTTAATAAAAATATACAAGGATCGATAATTTGAGTAATCTCCTGTCGAAATATTATTTTTAACCGGTTTTAACCTTGTTTTATGATTGAAATAAGTGTTTTCAAAAAAAAAAAATCGTGAAACTAAAGAAGATTTTTTTTAATTATCTCCGAAGTTAATTTATTAACCTAATTTCAGCTAAATTTCTTTCAAAACAGATTATATAATATTAACCCAATTTCTTTATTACGTCTCTTGAGTGGTTTTATCTCTAGAAAAGTTGATTTTCTTTTACAAGTTAGTGTTTTTATTATTTGTATCGATTCCCAAGATGAAAATATTTTTTGTGGCTCAACAAAAAAATGTTTTGTGATTCTGTCTGAGATGTTCTGCAGAAGAACTGAAATTTCTGTTAAGCTTTAGGGATTTAAAGAGTCTTACGGTCGGAATAAAATTGTTTTTTCTCGTGGAAACGCATGAACTTTTGTGGAAACATATGAACTTTTTTGTGGGAACATTGTTTATTCTCCCAGGTTTGTAGCTTTTCTTGTATCTTTCTAAATTTTAACACTGAAAGTAAGTTGTTGCTCTTTTATATTGTATTTTTTCTCGAAAAGATTTAAGTTTTCGCAAGGAAATTTTATCCAAAGGGATTTTGTAGTCTTAATTTAAGTACTGCTTTCCCTTTAAATGGAAGTCAAGGTCAATGCCTTGTGAACACAAATTCAAGATATAAGTCGATGAACTTTGTTTACAAATAGAAAATGAAAGAGTTGAGTATATATTTACGTAAAGTATTGAACATTTCAATAAACAATTGCAATATTTTTAAATTATCGTATGCCACAACGAAAGGTGAAATATGATGCAATAAATAATTCAGGGTAGAATTAAAACCAGTGAAAGTGGTTTGAACCGACAACCATGCAGTTTTTGAAAAACTTTTTGCCAATATCAATTAGTTTATGCACTTTAAGATGAAAATTGTAAATATCGGCAACTAATATCTCATCCTGGATTAACTTGCGAATCGTCTGCTGGAGATGTATGATATATGAAACCTAAAACATTTGATCATATCCAGATTTAATCTTATTTTTTTTTATACTTACACTGTAAATAGTACAACCTGGTAGGCTTATATCTATGTTGCAATCTCTTACAACCAACCACAAAGGTGTTAAAGAGGCTTCAAGTGAAAATTAGACCAATGCTTTTCAAAAAAAAAAAACTGGGTTCCAACGGAAATCGATCCCACAACCTCTGAGTTAGCAGACAAATTAGCGTTACCAACAAGACCGCTGAGATTGCTATGAAACTGATAATGTTGGATGTAAGAAATCGCTGCTATTTGCATTGTCGCTATGTATAACGTCATCAACTATTCTGCTACCTCTACATATTTCGCTGAAAATATTGAAGGGGAAGCAGAGATTGCCCTTTGTACATATTTATTGTTCATCAGTCTTTCTTCTTCACGTTATTTTTTACTGCCCATTTTCGACTCTAAACCACCTTTTGCTTACTTCAAACCTCAAAATAAAAGTTATCTTATCTCTCTACAATTAAGTAGCGCATACACATAAACAAATAATCATGCCGTGTCACTAGTAGGGTAGGCAGGGTGAACAAATCTCCAAACTTTTTTTATTCAAGCACACAACTTTCGGGCTCTCAATATGCATACATCTCGCCATGCACGATCTTTTATTATTCATATTTCTCACTTAGCCTTTTTTCAAAACCAGTTCCGTTTGGTTCAGCTACGCTTTCTTCCACGAATACCTAACACTTCTGACTTGTGTATTCGCTTACGCATTATTCCTTAATTTATTATCTACTAACGTCCAAACTATCTATAAACTCCTTTCTTTATCTTGCTTAAAACATCCATTTTATCCATGCATTCATTTCTGATGACTTCATTCCGTATCTTTCAAACATTGACATTCCACAAATTTTCCTTATTGTACACATATCCACAGCATTAATCTTACTCTTATCCTTCTACTTCCAAATACAAGTTTCACTTCAATACATCAAGATGGGCACCAACACACTATTATGTATTGTCATTTTTCTTATTTTTGATATTACGCGGTTGTCGTATATAACATTAAGTGCTCCGTTTACCGCGTTGCCTGTCGCTACCCTTCTTTCAATTTCCCTTTCAACTCGCCTTTCGTAAACAAACTGTCCAGATAACGGAACTTATCAACATGTTCCAGTTCAGTTGAAGTAACGCGTTTCTCTATATTACATATTATTTTCTCTGTGCCTTCACTTTTCCAGTGATTGGTGATATTGTTATATACTCGTATGGTTTAGTATCATCATTCGAAAATAAAATTAATTTATTCTATCTTTTTAACTATTGACTCTGTTTATATGTTACCTTTCAAAAATTAATTGCCGCAAAATGTGTAACACTTGTCTTTTACTTGGAGCTAGTTGCCATATACTAATAAATTACCTATACCTGATTATAAAAATAATTGAAAATCAATTTAAAAAAAAGGGTTTTCCCAAGTGAGTGAAGATTTATTTTTCACAAGTAAAATACATAATGTAAGTATTTATTCGACTTTTTCAAGAAGTACAATTATGAACCTCAATAAAACCTAATAACAACTGGGATTAAGTCAATGACAGCTTTTATTACTCAGTAAAATAACTCCGACGATCTGATAGAGAGTAAACAGGAATAATGATAGGCTAAAAGCTCAAGTAAGCCAATTTGCGGTAACTCTTTCCAAAAATTAAGAGTTGAAATTCTTTAGTATTCTCCATAGCACTGTACGGAGTAAAAACATGTCTGATGAGATGAAAAACATGAAACATGATATATTAGGTCCCCACATACGAAACCGGCGTTTTGCCGTACTGGCAACTTTGATCTCAAATATCTTCTCTTTGGTTAGGAATTTCAAATTCAAATTTATACAGCTATTTACTCAAGTATTTGTGTTTTGAAAATTATAATTCATTTGTTTTTTCCTCAATTGTTTTTTTTCTTTGCGTCACTCAGTTTACAAAATGGAAAACTTGAAATATCGCGTTATTTACGAGTACGAGTTCCACCGTGGCACCAGTGCTGCAGAAACGGCTCGAAGGATTAATGATGTGTATGGCGACGGTGCCGCAAAAGAAAACACAGTGCGTTTTTGGTTCCAACGTTTTCGTTCTGGAAATTTCGACCTGCAGAACAAGCCCCGTGGAGAAAGTTGATAATGAAGAATTGAAGGCTATTGTGGAAGCGAATCCATCGCAAACCACGTCCGAGTTAGCTGCAGGCTGCGGTGTTAGTGATAAAACTGTTTTAATCCACTTGAAGCAAATTGGGAAGGTGAAAAAGCTTGAAAGGTGGGTACCTCACGAATTGAGTGAAGCAAATCAACAAACGCGCGTTGACTGCTGCGTTGCATTACTCAACCGGCACAATAATGAAGGGATTTTGAATCCAATCATTACCTGTGATGAAAAGTGGATCCTGTATGATAATCGGAAGCGCTCATCGCAATGGCTGAACCCTGCCGAACCAGCCAAACCATGCCCCAAGCGAAAATTGACTCCAAAAAAGTTACTTGTGAGCGTTTGGTGGACTAGTGCTGGTGTCGTTCACTACAGCTTTCTTAAATCTGGCCAGACGATTACGGCAGATGTCTATTGTCAGCAACTGCAAACCATGATGGAAAAGCTAGCTGCTAAACAACCGAGGCTGGTTAATCGCTCTAGGCCACTGCTGCTTCATGATAACGCTAGACCACACACTGCACAACAGACGGCTACCAAATTAGAAGAGCTTCAATTGGAATGTCTAAGACATTCACCGTACTCTCCGGACCTTGCCCCAACAGATTACTATTTTTTTCGAAATTTGGATAACTTCTTGCAAGGGAAAAAATTCAACTCCGATGGGGCAGTCCAAACCGATTTCAAAGATTTTATTGATTCCCGTCCGAATGGTTTTTTTAGTAAAGGGATCGATGAACTACCTATGAGATGGCAAAAGTGCATAGATAGCAATGGTACATACTTTGATTAAATAAATATATTATATTAAAAAAAATCAACTTTATGTTCCTCCCAAACAAAACGCCAATTTCACATGTAAGGACCCAATATGTCTTCGAGATGTAGTGCTGGATTCGTATGCTCCTTATCCCATGAACTACAAGGTACACCATCGTCTCTATCATCCAAGAATTTTACATTACCGATAGCCTTCAAAATCATGCAGAAGAAGAATCCTAAATCCTTTGGGAATGTTTCTTTAAAACAGTCTAGAGAAACTGGTGATCACTGGGACAGTTGAGGGAAGGCGAGCAAAAAGGAAGAATAATTTAAGATAGACATATCAAATTAAGAAGTAAACAGGATCTTTTTTAAGTGCTGCATTCAACACGACCCAGGACCGAGAGAGATGGAAACAGGTGGTACGCCTAAAACGATACATAGCAAAGGATCACGATGCTCAGCATTGAACAAGCGACGTAAAAGAATAAGTAAATAACTCAAATATTAAGAAGTCGAAAGTATTAAAAATTATGTCTGATTAATTTGATGAATCAGTTTATCTAGTTTTATGTTAAAACTAAAATATTCAATTTCTTTTATTCGAAAACAAAACATTCTCTCTTGAAAATATATGTTTGATATTCGGCATAGACATTTTACGTGAAATTCCTCGGCAGAATAACAAATAAGCGATTTCAATGTATTTTGCGATTTAAGAAAAACTTCTTAAAAAAAAACGTAACGTTTCTGAAATTTAAAAAACATGCAAATCGACAGGTAACACCATAAAATAGTCAAACCGAAAAAAGTTTTTTTTTTCTTCATAAAGTTATTAAACATATTTGAATTGCATCATAATATAAAAATATAAATTAAATTAAATTTCTGGTGATCAAATGAAACAATGAAGTTAAAATAAAAAAATAGAATCCTTTTGAATTATTCCGATAAATTTATCTCAGATTTTAAAAATCCATGATTTCTTAATGTTCAGTGTCTTCCTTTCTTCAAAAACTTTTATTCTTGAATTTCTCATGGATATTAAAAGGAAAACTTTAGCGAAGCTCAGTGAAGAACACTTTTTCATTTCTCGTCTTTAGTTTTTTCTTATTTCAAAGTTAACGAAAGTTAGAGTTGTATTCGGTTAACTCATAATAGCTCAAATATTAATACGTTAAAAATAAACGTGTAATACACAATTTATTTATACTGATTATTAAAAAAAACAGCAATAAATTAATTAATGTATCTTCGTTCTGTTATAATAATTTTAAAGAAAATTACACTTCGCATTTAATAAAATCTTTTATAAATGATATCATTTTACGCATTTTTTTATTAAAAAAATATTTTAATTGGTTATTTCAATATAAACAAGGTTTCATCTCAATATTCTGGTTTTGTTCCTTTTATTCAAATAAAAACTTGAAAAATATTGTTGCGTACATTTTAAAAATATTTTTTCATATAAACCTCAAATCAAAATAATTTTTATTGAACAAAACTTTCAAAATGTAAAAAAAGGCATATTTATCTTGACTATTCAGATTCAATTGTAGAATTTTATTATAATATAAATTTGTTAATGCGTATTTTATATTTTAAACTATGTTTCGTTTAATTTTATCAAAGTTTCAGGTTTAATTAAAGTCAATGAGATGATTACAGATAATTAATTTATAGTCCCAGGATACAAAAAAAGTTGAAACCATATTATAATAACTGTAGACTAGTTACAACCCGTGAAATATTCACGGAAGTAAAACAAATTCTACTTTTGAAAACTTGTTGACCTTGTTTTTGTAAGAATCGAAGTATTCCTCTCTCGCTCCGTTGTATTCAAAATTCAATTGTCGTATTCTTTCTTTGCCGACAACCGTTATTTGAAATTAAAATATTTTGTTCCAAACGCTAAGTGGTTTAGATTAGATTTATGATTTAATAAAAGGACAATATATAAAGTACCAAATAGAGAGCAAACTTTAATCAAGAGCGAACTCAAACCCATAAATATTAGTATGAAAGTAGCAAATATATTGTTTATTAAAAAATAATGTAGTTTTAATGTATTCGTAGATTCTATGTAATATTTGAAGAATATTTTCGTTCATCACTTTACTTTACACTAAAATTATATTTATGTTTGGTGAAATTCTTAAGAATTCGTTCCTGAATATTCAAATTCAGTCGTCATTTTCCCTTAAAATGTTAAATTTTGTTTAATTCGAATATCAAATTATTAGGATCATGCAGAAGTTCGTTCCGTTTTTTTTACGTTAGATGGCGTTGTATCGTAAAACCAAAGTATTTTTAACTTCACACGTGTATATAGTAGTTTTGATGTTGTTTGACAGAAGGAATTTTAGCGAGTCTTGGGGAAAAATTGTGCTATTTGGTTGTGGTTTTTTACATTTCGTCAAGCATTAAAGATGGTAGAAAATAAGGAGCCTTTTCGACATACTCGTATTATGCTTTTTGAATTCCGGAAAGGCAAGAATGCTTTGCTGCCGCAAAATAAGATATGTGCTGTGTTCGATGAGGGTGCCGTTGACGATTACACGTACTGTAAATGATTCAGAAAGTTTCATGAAAACAATTTTAATCTTAGCAATGCACCACGTTCTGGACGACCGGTTGAGCCTGATGGTGACGGAATATTGGCGCTAATTGAAAGTGATCGGCATAGAACAGCTTGAGAGATTGGAGAAATTCTATGAATCAACCAATCAACAGTATTAAGACGATTACGTCAACTTGGAATGGTAAGCAAGGCCGATGTATGGGTGCCGCACGAGTTAACGGAGAAAAATTTGACAGACCGAATTTCTGCTTGCGCGCATCTATTGAATCTATTGAAGCGCAACGAAATCAATCCATTTTCAAAGCGAGAGGTATAGGTGATGAAAAATGGATTGTGTATAATAATGTTAAGCGATATAAGCGCGGAGACGTCCCTTCAAACAAAAGCCAGTTCACATCCGAAGAAGGTTATGCTATGCATTTGGTGGTACTGGAAAGGAATCGTTTACTATAAGCTGTTACCTGAAAACCAGACAATTAATTCGGAGAAATTCTATTTACAACTAAGTGAAATAAAACGAGCAATCGACCAGAAGCGGTTTGAATTAGCCAACATAAATGATATTGCGTTCCACAAAGACAATGCTAGACCACACGTGTCTTTGGCCACCCGACACAAAATTTTACAATTTAACTGGGATATTTTGGTCCATCCACCGTATTCTTCCATCCTTCTGACCTCCGACTATCATTTATTTAGATCACTTCAAAACAGCTTGGATGCTAAAAACTTTTCTTCCTTGGAAGACTTGAAAAATCGCCTGGATCAGTTCTTTAGCCAGAAACCTCAAAGCTTCTACAAGCGCTAGATTATAAAGCTATCAGAGAGATGGAGAAAGGTCATCCAACAGAACGGCCCATACTATATTGATTAAATGTTATTTTAAGTTAATAATTTTTTTCTCCAATTTTTGTATAAAAATTGGGGCGAACTTTTGCATCAATCCAGCCCAATACATTTTCGTAAATAGTAAACTATCAAATCATTTCAACTCGTTTTTCATAATTCAAATCAGTTGAAGAACATTCTGATAATAAAATACCATTCTAAATTATAATCGAGTGCTTCAAATATTCAAAATATTCGCACGAGTTGACAATACTACCGCAAGAGACGAGGCAACAACAGTCGCACATGTTTACAATTATTATAAGTTAATAAGGCATTTCATCCCTTAAATATGTTAATTTGTATCATTGACAATTAAAAGGAAAGGAGGAAGTGTAAAAAATATGTAAAAATACTTTAGTACTAAATACAATATAGTATAGCGCGCTTGGAATTCTACGATATTTAAATTTCTTCAATTAACAAAATAAAGTATATCGTAACAGTACTATAAAATAAATAAGAAAAAATTACAGCCGGTTTTGTCTGTCACTCAAATTTGACCAAAAATATACTTTAAGTCAACAATTGAAGGTGGCAACACGGCCCATGGATAGAGAAAGGTAGACCTAATTTAATGGGAGCAAATCGCGGCTTAGTGAAATACCTTCAGGCTTGAAGAGAACGAAGCTAAGCCTGGAGGGATTAAAAAGGCGCCAAAGCTTAGGATGTGAACAATTTCTTCGAGAGTTGAGAGAAGAAACACTAGATCAAGGAGACTGGAAAGTTTGGGGTCCAAAAGTTACACAACAACACAAGATCATAAGTTTAAATCCACCGTTACTCTGTTCACGGTCGGTCTACAAACATACATACATTTAATCGATAATGGCTTCCATTTGGACGCATACGAGTATACTCGTACACAAAATAATACAACTCATAGATACGTTTTTTTTTTATTTCAACGCGTCCGTCATAAGTTGGCGGATTTTAGCTTCCACGCCAATACATAGAAATTAAGTTTAACAAAAATGCACCAAATGGTCATGGATATTGATTTTATTTTTTTTCAGTTTGTCGTGAAGTAAAATATTTTTAAATTTTTGTATTTGGTTAAAATAAATATTTACATCATATTCTAATTTTTATTTGAAATATATTTATTTTTTTGTAATGTTCGCTTTAACTTCTTTATTGTCCTCAAAGTGATTTTATTTTTTCCTTCTCTAATCTCTCAATAAAATGTCCGAATAAATGAGTTGACAGGAGCATCTTTAAGCGCAGCGTTTAACATGGCCCAGGACCGGGAAGGATGGAGACAGGTGGTGCGCCAAGTTTGAAACATAACAGAAGACCACGGCGCTCAGCATTGACCACACGATGGTAAAAAAAAAATTCCGTGCGGGCTATGTCAAGATAGTTCGTGTTCTAATCAATAATTTTCATAAAATATCATATTGAAAAAAAAATCAAAGTGATTTTAATTTGTTTTTTGAGAATGTTTATATTTTATCTTCAGTTCTGTATACGAGTATATTGGTATTAAATGTTTTTTTAATTTTAATCTAACATTATTCATATTGTGTAATTTGTTTAAACGAAACGCTGATATAAAAATGAAACATATAAGTATGTGTTGTTTATTTTTTTGATGAATAAATAAAATATTTAATTTATATTTTTTTCAGTAACTTTCTTAATAAATAAATAAAGTGAAATTGTAGGCAAACAGCCAAAATATGCACAATTATTACGTTAGACATTTTACATAATTTTGTTATTTTTGATTTGGCGTTCTTCCAACGAACCCAGGCAACAAGGTGTATGTTAAGTTAATATTATTTAAATGTCGTAAAATGTAAAGCTTTTATAGCATTCGTATATAACATGTTATTACATATTTTATTAGTAATTTCACTAGTATGCTCTCGTGTTTTTCGAGATAAACCACGTCAACAATCAATCTTTTAAGGTCATGGAAAAATATTATTTAATATAGCTAGTGCTTTAGAGTCTTAAACTAATGTCAACTTAATAATAAAGAAAACAATCTTATCTATTAAAACCAACTCTTTGGAAGGCATATTAAAGAACGACTTAAATTGTTAAGAAATAGACTTGGTAAAATGTCATGACAAAAATATTTTCAGGGTACACACAATAGTTGCACGACGACATACTACATATTTTTGTAAGAAAAAATTATATTAAATTTTTTCTTCAAGATAAAGTAAATAAAATTACAATAATGACAACGCCAAAACCATTAGAGACATAAACCAAAATACCTCCACCAGAATTCGCGTAGACGGAGAAATCTCTAATGACGTTCCAACACCAACCGGAGTAAGACAAGGAGATAGTTTAAGCCCATTTCTATTTAACTTGGTTATGGATAAAATTATAGAAGAAGTTGCCGACCTTAACCTGGGATACAAGATGGGCGACAATATGCTAAACATCATATGCTATGCTGACGATGCCACCATCATAGCCGAGTCAGAGGAAGACCTGCAACAAATTCTACATCGATTCCACACTGCTTCCAAAAAATACAACATGTCTATCTCCATCAGCAAGACTTAATGCATGAGTCTAGCCAGATAGCAAGTTGGATGCAGTGTGGCAATCGACGATACACCGATTGAACAAGTAAAGAAATTTTAATACTTGGGTGCTAGCATAATGTGCAATAATGACCTCTATTGCGAAGTGCTTGAGCAATCACAAAAGGCCGCAGTTATTTCCGGATGTTTAAAGAACACTATCTGGAAAAACAAGCACATGAACATCCGAAGCAAGGTGAGGGTATACAAGACATGTGTCCGCCCCATAATGATATACAGCATAGAGTCCAGAGCCGACACTGTCAGAACAAAAAATCTCCTTCGAACCAGCGAAATGAAGGTACTCAGGAGTATCGCTGACAAAACCCTTCGTGATAGAGTACGAAACACAGAAATCCGAAGGACGTGTGAAGTTGAAGATATTGTCAGATGGGGATGACAGAGAAGAAGGCTCTAGAATGAACACGTATAACAAAACCAAGAGCCGTAAGAATGGCCAGGGACAGTATCCCCCAAGCAAGCAGAACTCCAGAACGACCTCCCAAAAGATGGAAAGACAGCTGGCAGCCGACGTCGCAAGAGGCAAATAATGATGCAGGACCATAACAGGCCAACAGGCCTAAAATAAGATGAACAAGAGAAAACACTAATGACAATGAATAAGATTAAAAAGTTCAACAATTTGACCGCGTTGTTGTATTGCATACGACTACATTTTTATAAATGTCATACATTACACTTCTCAAATGCCACTAGACCCAGGCAAGTTCGCGAAGCCATCTGTGTTTTATCCAAGAATTAAAAAAACCGCTCAATTTGAAAGACCCTTTATAACTCTTTCTGTTTGGTTGGAAGAGATTGACATATATAAATAAATCCGCCAAGTTGTACAGTTTACAATGAAAATGTAATACCGTATTATTCGTTAGAATGAATTTTTTTTTAGTTTTTCAGGAAAGCTACAGTTCTGTGCAGGAAAAAAATGGTTATTTTTTTAAGCTTTTTAGCTGAACAGAAAATTCTGCCTGGGGCAAAAGAAAGTCGACATAATATTTCATTAAATATAATAGCGACACAAATGTTTTCCATCGATAATACGGCAAGGAGTGAAATCAGGCAAGCCTTCCAGCTAGGAGAAAAAGAAAAATATTTCTTAACAAGTTATTATCTAGTTATATCTTATGGAAGAGCTCTTTGAATATAATAAAGCACAATAATTTTTTTAAATAGGCAATCCACCCAAACTAGGATGATTTTTGCTACCAAATAGAAGACATTATGCAATTATATGAGTCAATATAAAAAAAAACGATGACCATATCAATGACCACATTTTTATTTGGTTTAAAAAACAGACACACAATTCTTACAAAAAATATTCTAATCATATCATTTATTTATGGTCTGAAGAAAGAAGCTTTTAAAACTGGAATAGGATGAAACAATTATTTTCGTCAAATTAATGACTATTTATTTTTCATGTTTATTTGTATATTATTTGGAATATCATTCAAGAACTTTGTCAAGTATAACCTAGTGTAAATTTACATCCATAGATACATACCATCACACCATGCCCTTTTTGAGCAAGGCAAAGAAGACAGAGCCCCACATCTTCCTATCCACACAAATAGACGACCTAAGTCACCGATTTGCTCACCAGTCTTCCAAATTTAGGGTTGCAGGTTCGATTTCCGTTTGAACCCAATTTTATGAAGAAGGGTTCCGATTTGATTTTCCCTTAAGGCCTTTTTAAGATATTTCTGAAAGAGATTCCCTCACTGTCGTATATCCACCAGGTTGAAATTTATACAAATATGTTATTAAAAACAGCTTTTGCCTCATTCACATAAATAAACCCCGTTATACACGCTCTTCTGTTTCTCAGGCTTCTTACCTTTCCTTCAGTTAAGCATTATCATTCCATACTTTCCTCGGCCATCTTGATCTTCAAACACTATTCATTCCAGAGGTATATTTGTTTTGTAAGTCTTTCAAAACTCATTCGCTTTATACGTCCAAGCCATCTCAAGACACCTTTTTTTATTCTCTTTTTAATATCTGACCAACGACCAGTTCTTTTTTATCTAGTCATCGCTTACTCTATTATACATTGTAATAACACATATATTTTTTACAAATCAATTTTTAACCAAATTCTTTTGGGTTCTAACAGTCTCCCTTAATATCTAGGCTTCCATTTTATACGCCGAGGCTGGTATCAAGTACCAAATATATTGAAAATTTAGAACAAACAACGTGAAAACGTTAGAATTTTAAAAAAAAACAGTGTAATTTTCGTTGGTTGAATTCAGAATCAATTCTCAAACTCACAAAAAGTAAAGTTTGATTATTAAAATAAACTGATTTTAAGTATTTTATTCCAACGATTTAATGTAATACTTATATTTTACTAAGTAATGAAACTTAAATAAGTTTTATGTCAAAAGCTTGTGTTTCAAAATTATTCAGACTAACCACACCTCGTCGCGTTCATCCTTCATAACCAGTCCCTAAATGATACGAGTAATTCCACTAGGCTTTAGAGGGAAAATATAGTCTAGAAAAAAATTACATTCACTCACCATACAAGGTAGTCTTTGATTTATCAGCTGACCTGAAAATACGACAAATTTAGAGTTAAGCATTTTGATAATTTAAAAGAAAAAGTACATGTATCCTAAAAAGTTAAACTTGTTATGGTAATTTGTTTTTTCAAACACTGTTTATTCCACTTTATGTATTGTAACAGTGTAACCCTACTGGTTTCAAGGTTTTCCCTTCATCAGAGGAGGAGCACAAATCAACAAGTCTTGTTAGAGATGACAAAAAACAAAATGGGAATTGAACCCGCAATCCCTGTAGACGGGCGTCTTACTTTATATCATCGACGAGCTGTCCTTTTATTCATAGCATCTTCACCGTACACTTCGCAAATATCGCGAGCAGCTTTGGCGGCTTGATTCCTACGATTGAACGCGAACAGAAGGAGGTGTCGAAAATGCTCACTTTCGTCTACTTAACATTCCATTTTGAAGGCTTGTAATCAAATAAAATAATATATGTTATGTTAAAGCAAACACAATATCTTGTTGAGCAGAAAGTTTTCTTTCGAATGACGTATAACCTTTACCATTTGGTTTAACTTTCGGTGGTCATTTTTAAATAGAAAAAAAACGGACTCAACTTACGTTAACACCTGATACAAAAAATATAATTCTATTAGGTTTTATTTTTGCTAAAAAATTCACGCCCCTCCGGGTTCAGTCATACTAATACCTTGCGGCACTTAAAGGGTTAATAGGCAAGTTTCCAATACTAAGGCAAGTTATAGCGAGGAGAACATTTTGAAAACTACAGTCAGTGAGTCTTTGCTAATTTTTAATTATTTTCATTGATAAAAAGTTTTGTTGACAAATATATTTTGTCGTAGCTGAACTTGACAGTCGAGGATCCCCTCAACGTTCCAACGTTAATTCAATCGGAAAATGAAGCTGTGCCATAGAGTTTATGTTTTTGTGTTTCTTCC
Organism: Odontocerum albicorne; assembly: GCA_949825065.1. Classification (NCBI taxonomy): domain Eukaryota; kingdom Metazoa; phylum Arthropoda; class Insecta; order Trichoptera; family Odontoceridae; genus Odontocerum; species Odontocerum albicorne. Next base: position 13,972,958 of record OX463847.1, on the reverse strand, counting down.
TCTTTCTCAGCAAACTAACCGGTCACACCGCTGTGCTGGATAATATGGCGTACCAAAGTGAGACGATCTGAATGTTTTCCCCCTCTTTTTGCAAGAATAGATATGATCAAAGTCATAGGTATCATTATACCCTCGAATACAAAGCGAAAAAATACCTGTGTCATTTGAGGTTAGTAGCACAGCGCGATATTCGAACCGCCAATCTTTCGCACGGGATCCTAATGTCTTACCGTGTGACTATACATGTACGTCCAAAGCAGCACACATATCGCAAGTCCAATTTCCTTAGATTGACATACCTTTCACTGCATATGATTTTCTAAAATTAAAAAAGATACTTCCTATAGGTAAAGTAGAGGTCATTAAATTTATATTATAATGCTTAATTGAATTTTCGATACATAATTTACATTTGTAAGCCTAAATTTATGTCATTGATTTTCTTTCAGTTTTAAGAAATGGGTTAGCAAAAAAATACAACTATATTTATGAGTCAAATGAATTTTAAGTTACAATCTTTAAGATGGCTCGGGTCACAAAAAAAATGGTTAGAGGGCCTCAAGTGGCCCGCGTGCAACCATTTGTGCATAACTGTAGTAAATGTATCATTATTTTCAAGATTCTCAAACAATCTCAAACAAGTTCTCAATTTTCTCACGTACGTAGATTGTAGATTGAATGTTTATACTTTTATTATATGAACTACAATAGTTTTAGAAAGAAATAAAAACTAGTGTATTTTAGAGACACCTCTATTTTTTTATTAGAGTAAAATTTAAGGAAATATTTCATTCTGAATGCTTTTAACGGATTCGTTAAGCACGCAATTTGGAAATAAATTAAAGGTGTTTTAGGTTGAGCAGGCAATTTTCACACGAGAAAAATTAATTTCTACCTATTCACATTAATCACCAACACGCACTCAAGGAAAATTAAAAAAATATTTATTATATTTTTAGAAATTTGATATTTCGGATAAAATATGTTTTAATTTGTCACTTGACAGCTTGGACATTAAAAAAATAATATTTCTTAGCAATGTCATCCGTTGTCAGCAGAACAGTGAGGTCAATATTTCTGCCCTAGTGCCTATGCTGAAATGAAGAACCAGGATAGAGACGAAACATCTTTTTGAGTGAATTTAAGAATCCCACAAAAAAAATCATGTAAACAGTAGTCTTCAATTCCATCAATTTTGCAACTCTTCTTGAATAATATGTCATAATACACTCCCTGGATCGACAATTCGAAGATATATTGAATGATTGCTGGATCAAAGTAGGCTTAGTAATCATTATTAAATTTTTTGATGTGTTGATCTTTTGAAATAAATTTTGATCTGCCATTAATGGTGTATTCGGGTCCAGAATAAGAGCTCCCTTGAGAAGAGTTCACTCTCTGAATGGCGTTGTATAAATTGTATTTTTATTATTATCATTTATATTAAAGGACGATTTATAAAGCGCCATTAAGAGAACAGGCTTTCATCAATGGCGCTTTTACTTTGAAATCAAACCTACTTTTATTGAAAGATATTTTTGTTAATAAAAGTTGAATATTTTGAATGTAAGTATAGGAAGGTGGTGGCTGCGGGCATCATTCGGCATGCGAGTTTTTTTCATTTTATCAGTACTGAGTTTGCTATTTATTTTTGTTGTATCGTATTACACTTTCGTTGTAAACAGTATAACCTTATCGCCATATGGAAATATTTTCCAACCATCAAAAATAGGTTAAAGAGACCAGACTGGAATCCTTTTTTTAAAATCAAGGTTCCAACGGGAATCGAACTCGCAACCTCTGAGCTGAGAAACAAACGTCTTATCAACTAGTCTACGATGGTCGTCTGTTGTTGTATCTGCTCTGGACTTTTCCATAAGTCATGATTGGCCTCACTCAGTGCTCGGTCAAATTTGACCTTATTAATTATTCTCGTGTATTTATTGTATCAACAGAAAAAAATTGAAAACATTTAAAATTTATAAAACTTTTGCCGACTTAATCGCACTTTGCTGACATTTTACAAGTTTAAATGACATAAATACAATTAAAACTCACCCTTATTACGAGAATGGCTTGAAATTACATTGCAGAGTAATGTCTGAGTCGTTTAACTTATGAAAATGGAAGAAAAACGCGAAGTATAAGGGCACTTCACCGCAAAATTATTTCTAAATGAATATAGCTTAGAATTATCGCTTCAAGACATTGCCTTTTTGTGATATTTGAGGTGCGTCATCAAAGGGTAATTGCGGTTAGCTGCTCAACGCGAGGGAACATTTGTAAAATGTTCCAGACCCAAAATATCATATGAAGACATTTCGACCCCCGAATTGCTCCATATTTTGCCATTATTTCGTGTTTCCGCCAGCTGGCAAAGGTGTTATTCCTCTTTATGTGGAGTGCTTAAGTTCTCAATTGTGAAAATGTGTGAGAAAGAGAGCTTTTTCACATTTTAAACAAGTTACGTTCTTAACATATCCAGGGTCCGCGCGAGGGATTATCTTGGTTACGACTCGAAGTTAAAGGTTTTGTAGAAAACATTTTTTTTAAATATCACGGAATTACATTTTATATATATAATAAATATTCAAATTTTTTTATGAATAGTAAAAAAAAATCACTGATTTTCATTACCGGGTATGATGACCTTCGTGAGCTTATCGGTAACACGCTTGACTTTCATTTGGGGGTTTTTGGTTTGATTCTCGAAGGCACGAAACAAAAATGATCCCAGTCTGTTAACACATTGTTGCCTGAGTTTGTTTGGTAACAATACTAACACGTTGTTACCTCTTCGCATAGATGTGAGTTGCATGGCCGCGCAGTATCGCATTGGACTTTCATACAGAAGGTTGCTGGTTCAAACCCCGCCCTGTATTACTCCCCTTGAATGACGACCATATTTTTCGCCTATTTAGGCGTATAAGGACATCCATGACTTCAGTTTTACCTATTTAAAAAAAAAAGAGCAAGCATAAATAAAACATGCTTGTGTGACCCGATCGTCTCACTTCGGTATGCCATCGCATCCAGTACAGAGGTTGGCCGGTTAGTTTGCTGATGTACATCAACTCACTCATTTAAATAAAAATAAACTTCACGGCACAGTTTCACTTGAATTGACATTGGATTACGAAGCTCAGCAACGACGAGTATAACGAACGCGTACGATGACAAACCGCGAACTCCGTGCGTACTACAATGGATCATAACCTGAAAGCTTGATTAATGGATCGGAAGACAATGTTTTGTTCCTACTATTTCCTTAAACATGTCATTACAAATTGAATACTTTGAAGAGTACCATGAACTACATACTCGTATATGAGAATCATTTTAAATACCGACAATACTAAAAATAACAAATAAAATTTAGATATATTTAAGGGATGCATTGATAATGGCTATTGAAGAAACTTCAATTTAACAGTTAATTTAAACAATTTTATCTGGATAAAAACAAAGACGTAAAACGTGGTTTTAAAACGTGGACTTTATTTAAATTACTGAAAAATTAAATGGTTTGAGTGGTCTATTAAATTTCTTTTTTTCTGGCATTATTGTATTGTATTACACTTTCGTTGTATATAGTACAACCTAGAAGGTTTATTGCTATGTGGAAATCTCTTCCGACCAACCAGAAAGATGTTACAGTCACCTTAAGTGAAAACCAGTCTAGAATCCTTTTTAAAAAAATCTGGGGACAGGCATCTTACCAACTAGGCCACGGAGGTCGTGATGTCGTCACGACTATAAATCAGATCTGCCAACAAATTTTGAAAAAAAGCTCACTATACAAATATAGATTTTCAGAATATGAAGCGATAAGAAGAAAGAAAATGGAAAGTTTTAGCCCTCGTTGAATTATCCATCCTCATGTACATTTCCCAATGCACCAGAAAAAAGCACCAGCCCAGTCTACACTGTAAGCACTAAAAAGGCAGTTACGGAATACTTTGAAGCATGTAATATTCAGAGGCCATAGGCGCATCGATATTTCATAAAGATGAGAATCCGAGAACTCCGTCTGTTGAATTGTTAAAAAGAGGTCAGTTATGGTCAAGATTTGTCATTTTTATTACTTGACTCAAGATAATGTTCCTTTAAAATTATATAGAACTGCTCGGATGTTGGTAAAATTTTATAAATAATTTTTGAATAACTTTATGTTCTCCAATAATCAAAATACGCATGAAATTGTTTGTAATTATACACTTACTTAAACGAAATTTTCTGTTGACGTAGAAAGAGAAAAAAGATCGCCAAACTTTCATGTCACGACGTCCTGCTTTCGCCTCATCCACATCTTTGCAATCTCTTCTACACATTCATTTGTTTATCTTTTCTTTTTAAATAATAGATATGACCGACGTCATAGGTATCTTTACACCCTCGAACACTAGACGGAACATGTGCCTGTATCGTTTGAGGGGAGTAGTACAGCGCGGGGTTCGAACCGACGACCTTCCTTATATCTTACCTTTTCTTCTTTCGAAATATCATTCACTTGACCTAAACATTTTTTTCTCAGACTATCTCTTTCATTATTCTGACTCATGTTTGCATTTTACATTTGTTAAATTAATCCTGTGTCATTCATTCGTTCAACGTGTCCAAAACACTTAAACGTGTCCTTTTTCACTTCAAATTCAATAGAACGATGCAATTTGTTTAAGAGAAATGGTCGAGGATATACAAGGCAGCATTACTTTGAAAAATACAAGAAATGTTAACATTAAAAATTTAAAAAAAATTATGTAGAATAAAAATAAAATTATATACATTAAAAAATAATTTATATGCATAACATACTCGTACATACGAGTATACCATATACACACAAACATACACATATATTCAAAGTCACTTAATTACGTTTATGAGTGCATTCTAACGCACTCAATCTTTGAAGAAAATTTACTTTTACTTTTGGTAATGTGATATGAAATATGTCAATATCCGAAACAGTCCCGTTTAAAAGAGTTAAGGTTCTTCCAACAGGTATAGCGGTTGGAAGACCCGTTCTTGCGTATGTTATTGAGAACAGTTCTTGTAGGCGTAGTCTAGTGTAATTGTTAGGAACATTTAACGCTTATCTTTGTAGTAATGCTGGATAGCTCACAACTCCTCGAACGAGTCTGACAACGTATACCAGGAGACACAGATCTCTTCTTACGTTCAAGGAGTTATACCCGAGCACGCCCAGCAGAAACTGTGTAGGATAAAGCCATGGATAGACACCGAACTCACTCATATAGAGATATCGTAGATATTTTTTTGTACCTTCTCCACCATGAGTGAGTTCTGCACCCTCACCGGGTTCCAAATGCAAGCATTGCTTTCTAGTTTGCTATGGATCAATGAATTAAACAACGTTGTCAAAATTAATCTCAAATACTTTATAGAACTTTGTTGATATCAAAATAGGTAAAAGCAATCAAACTTGAAAAACAATATAAAAATTCTAAATCAATAGAAAGCCAAAATCATAAAAATAATTATTCAATAATTGCACCAAAAACATTGTGCATTGTTAATTGAATGAAGAGCATAATCGTCTTTTTCTGAAAAAAAAAAAAGAATATTTCAGAATTTTTTTAAATTACGAATTCTGGAAATTTCTTATAAGATAGACAACACTTACTCGTATGTTCTTGTATACAAGTGCCTATGTTTCTTTTTGTCATTTCAATATTTTAACTATCACAAGCACAATATTTTTCATTTAAGGCACCGATCAATAACAAAGAGGTTAAATAATAGTGGAATAACAAAAAGGCGTTATATATTATTATATATAGTTCCAATAACTTCTAAATAAATTAAGGTAGAATGACTTCTGAACGCGTGAAAAAATGAAACGTCAATAATGAACAAGTCTTCCATTCAGCAGACTATCGCCCTCGTATAACTACTGTTATACTAGTAGATAATATACAAGTATACCATCAGGCCGTTTCTTTGTCGAGGTAGGCAAAAATAATAGAGCACTAGACTTTCCAATCGCAATACTCATCTTTCATCTCTTCTTCCTCAAAACACCTTCTTGACAATTTGTTAGACTTTTGAAAGTTCATTGTTTCAAAATATTATTCACTTTATCTAGTCGAATTTCCTCTACCACACCTTTAAACAACATTAGCACTATTTATTTGGTAGTCTTTCTTCAATAATTTGTATTAATGACCAAACCATCTCAAAGTGCTCTTCTGATGGATTACCACGGCAGTATTATAAAAAAAGGATTATAAATTCAATGAAATTATTGTAATTTTTTATCAAACACTGTTTATTCAACTTTTTGTACAAAAAAGTTGAATGAACAGTGTTTGATAAGATCTTTAAACCTCCACAATGTTAATGCATTAACTATAAATAATATATCAATGAAATTAGTTTAGAAAAATACACAGATTTTTTTTTAAAGATCGCTTTCCATAGTTAAAGGCTTAACTATTAAGACTTTCAGTTCACTGACGCCAGTGTAAGAAAAACGAGTTTTTTCTCTTTATTTTGAAGTTGATTTGCCGCTTGTTTGTTGGTGTGGAGATGAATTATGAGGATAATTGAGCGTAACAAACGAGCTGTGCACGGTTATTTTTATTTATTTCATTTGCTCCTATGAGAAAGAAAATTTTCAGTTTATTTCCATAAAAAAATATTAACACCAGTGTTCACTCATTGTTCCGCACTATAATAAAAGTTTATCGTTTTATTTAGATTGCGTAGTTGTTTTAAGACATTTAAGTTTGTGTTGAAAATTACGTAGAGAAAAAAAACAGAGCCATTAAGTTTCCACAAACATATAAAAATTGATTTTTCTTGATTTAAACCCTCGGCTTCTCTTACAGCAATTCACTTTCATCTGTATGAAGTGGACCCCACTATTCCTTTTATTTATTACGAAGTACGAATTTTAACAACTTGTTCTTTTATGTACTCGTAATTCCAATAATGAAATTTAAATAATAATCAAATCTGCATGTTACAAAATTTATGAATATTAACACAAAAAATATAATACAAACATATGACAGGCCAGGGCTCAAGAGACCCAAGGTCGAAAAATAAAATACTTTTGAAAATATTTCATTATGTAATAGAAACACGATACAATTTAAGGTGGAATGTAGTGTATATTAATAGTTTTCACACATAATCTAACATTTTTAGAAAATCTAAGTTGGCTGTTTATAATAGAATCTTGATGCCCATCTGATGTGAGCAATACTTGGACGTAGGAGAGGAGCGAAAAAAACAACACAGTCGCGTTAAAAATACGAGTGTTGTGTATATAATGTAAATATAAAATGTATTTTGTCATAAATAATAAGGAAAAAATCATATTGAAAGAAAATGCAGCCCAAAAGATGGAAAAAAACAGGGTTCTGCCATGTGAAAAAAATGGATTCTTCTTCCAATCCGAGGATAAAAAGTTTGATTTCCATTATATCCAGATTTTGTTTTAAAGTTTGAAGTTCAGTTTCCGTTTAAAGCTTCGTGTTAAACTTTACTGGTTGATGGTAATATGTTATACTCGTATGTCAGTTATTTACCAGGTTGTATTGTACCTATATACCTAACGAAAGTGTAATACATTGATGCAAATTTAATGAGGTAAATCTAATTAAATGAATAAAATATCTTAAAAAATAAATTAAGTATGTATGACAATGTGTTAAATCATGTAAAGAGCAAAAGATGTTGGGTTGTTGTTATTGACTACCTTAAGATTAAACTGGAAGGAGCTTAACAAATGCTGTAGAAATATGAGTACATTGAGAATAATACGTAGGGTGATAATGTATTATAGAATACGGAATAAAGTGATTAGGTATGAATGTTAACTTAAGGCTGATGTGTTGAGTAAGAAGAAGTAGAGCACTCGTAGGTGGTTTGGATACGTGGAACGAATGAATGAAAAAATACTAACAAAATAAATATACAGCAAAAATGTGAGGGGAAGGTATGGTTGGATGAAGTTAATATTATTTTGAAAGAAGGAATTGTAAACATTCAGAAACATTGTAGGAGATGCATGGGTATAGAAGAAGCGAAAGATGTGTGTTGAGGCAGAAATTCTGGCACTACCTACCCCAACTGACAAATAGTGCGATCGTATATGTATAAATAGTTAAAGAAAACCTTATTTCATATCTACTCGTATAAGTGTTCTAACAACTTTTTTTAGTAGTAACCCGGACTTTAATTATTTAAAACAAAACAAAGTGGAAGACATGAAAGAAGAAGACCAGGAAAAGTATAGTTGGATCAAGTGAGTAAAATTTTGAAAGAAGAAAATGTAATTACTAATAGAAATTGTAGGAACTTTATGGATGAGGAAGAGGCGAAATATGTGTTAAGATGTAGGAACGACAGGTTCTCTATCTTCTCTGCCTGCCCCTACAGAGAAATAGTGGGATATTGTGTATATATGTATTTAAATAATGTTACTATTAGAAAATATTTCTCGATACATTCACGAAGTAAGAGAAATTGTAGAAGCTGTATTGAATTTCTCTTTTTTTTTTATAATGAGGCCATACTAATCTATCAGGAAATCACTCTGGTTGGGGCATGTAGAACGAATGAATGAAGAAAGTCTAAGAAACCATATATAAATTGCAGTGTGACGTGAGTGAAAGGTGTGGTAGATGAAGAGCAACGAATATATGGATGAATCAAGTAAATGCTGTTTTAAAAGAAGAAAATGTAAAATTTCAAGAGGAGTCGAAAGAATTGTACATTAACGTTGAATGGATGTGGAAGAAGCAAGATATGTGTATCTAGAAAGGAAGTCTGAAGCTTTGCCCTCTCTGCCTATCCCAATATGGAAACGGCATATGAAGGTATGTATAGATATAATAACATTAAATTTAAATGTACTCCAAACATGTGGAAGCAGTTTTGCTGTTTAATTGTTATGCAATATAAAATTAAACTGATAAAACATTCAGTAATCCGTTAATGTTGCAATGTTCCAATTCATCATGCTTCGTCGCTAACTATTTCATAGTTGAGGGAACAAACATTGTTGCCATATTATGTAGCAATATGCGTCACAAAAGGATTATTAACTGACCCAGCACCAGTTATTAAAGACTGTTTACTAAGCATTAAACCTGTCATGCTTGTAAAACAGACGACCAAACCGTTATTAAGACTAAACGAGCTACAATATTTATCATCATCGCCATAACACCATTCAGCTATTTTATTTATGTATTTATTTGTTAACACTTTATTGCAAAAAAAACAATATGACAGGTTAATTGCCAGGCGGCATTCTCTTCAAGCCAATCAGACAAAAGTAAATAAAGCAAGTTACATGGACGCAAAAAACTTTCAAATGACTATCACGTGAGTAAACGCTCATAAACCACTCAAAAACGAACAATCACCAAAACATTCCTTTACATATAAAGTGAGATATCATCAATCAAAGGAAAAGGAAGGGATGGTGGAGAGGAAAGTAAAATGATGAATGAAACATGTTATATTACTGACTAGAAATTAAGATTTTTTCAGACACTTCTTAACGCATGCCTAGGACGGAGTGAGTCTAACATTGGTTTGTAACTGGTTCCAGAATCTCACTGCATGTACATGAACAGTAAACGATGACGTAAAAAAAGAATAACGGTGAACTGGAAAGGCCTATAAACCTATTGTAGGTTGAGAAAACATATCAAATTAGGCAAAAATTAGATCTGCCAAAATTATGATCCATAACAATGTATTATTGTTATAAGATTGATCTATGGGAGTGAAACGAGGACGTGGAAATAAATGAAAGAAGCCGCGTAAAGAACAAGATTTGGACATGGCAAACGAATTAGTAACGAAAGACAATGTAAACAAATTTATAATAGAAACATAAAACGAGAGTCATAGTAGATGAAAACCGAGAAAAGTATGGTTGATCCAAGTGAATGAAGTTTTGAAAGGATGAAAGTGGACGAGTAAGAGAGAAGTAAAGAAATAGAGCTTGTTAGGAAGCGCTCTTTAGGTGACCTTCATGGTCGGAAAACAACGCTACGTCAAATTATCAAAAAAAAAAGGAAAGAAATAATATAAGGAGGAACCTTATGATAAGATGTATGTATGTGGATCGATTGGTGCTCTATTTATGTTTGCCGACTCTAAAATGAAAATGGCGTGATGGTATGTACGTATGTATTTGCAAGTATTGCCGTGAAATGTCAAGATTAACGCAGATATGTAACGATTTGATTGAACGAGATTAATCTTTTGCTTTGAAGCGCGGTATCTAACGAATGAATTAATAACAACGAAATATTTACCTCAAAAAACGTACGTCGTTAATTTCAAACAGGGTAGAGAAAATTTGAATATTTTTGTTTCAAGGTCTTAAAATAAATGTGTAACAAATTTGTTATTGCCCGCAATAAAAATTAATTAATCCATATTCAAATCGCATAGCATCAATTAAAATCTGTGCTCCATACTTTATCACATCATTTTTACGCTAAATGATCCGATAGAGTTTGGATGTCAGCCAAATATTCATCAAATATGGTATTAAGTAGATTCAAGAATAGCTTTTTACAATGTGATTTTCCTCGGGATAAAGTTTTTTTAATTTTAATCGGGTTATGTTTGTTTTTGATTCATATTAAATCTAAAGAACTACGACCAAATGATATTATTACATAGTAACAGACTTAATAAACACCTTGAAATCAGGCAGAGAAGGAAATTTCACATTCTATCAATATTATTTGTGGGCTTAATAATTCCAATTTTCATTCGTACCTATGCGAAATAATCCAGTTTTTTTAGAATGTGACGTTCTCTTCGATAGGGTACTGAAAGACTTCTTTGCAAACCCATACACCATATTCTAATAAGCAGCTCACACGGCGCGGCGCGACTGCGGAATGAACTTCCAAAATTTATCAGAATCGTACCATCTTTATTTACGTTAAATAGAGAAATTTATAATTATTATATAACTCTGATTATCCTTTCATTATGGTTTTCCTTTATTTAATTTTCTAAGTCTAGAACAAACTCATTTATTGTACTTAGTTTCTATTTCTGTTGCTTGGAGATTAATAAATATTTTTTTTATTTGAATTTAAATAAATATTTTTGTTTATATAATCTGCCATGGATTAAAACAATTAAATATATCAAAGGTAAACCGGTTGGTAAGAAAAAAAGGTCGTAAAGCAATTAGCCCTCCAGATGTACTATGTATAACCATGTACACAAAATAATGGAAATAATGTTATCGTGGTGAATCTATTACGCAATGTCTGTTTAAACTTAAACCTACAACGTCTGTAATATGCGCACATGAAAACTGGCCTCAAATACAAACCAATCAAAACTAGAGCAGTTAAACCTAATTATATTTCCTTGAATATTTGTTATACTGACTCCAAATATATTTAAAAAATACTTTTTTTACTATTTTTTCGTAGTATCCAATACAACCTAGCGGGCTTATTGCCACGTGAAATCTATTTCAACTAACCAGAAAGATGATAAGAGGGTTGCTAGTTAAATGTAGACTAGCTTTTTTAAAATTAAATTAGGTACCAACAGGAATCGAACATGTTATCCCCGGGCTGAGAGACAAGCGTCTTACCAACTAAGCCACGGAGGCCGACATGCTTTAATCGGAAATGAGAAAAAAAGGGGATAATCGATGTCAGTCATGGTAATAGTGGAACTATGGTCACCTCACCAAACTGATACATTTGTATGTATAAACTTTTTTGTGGATAACTCGAATATGTTAACTTTTTTGTGGGTAAGTGTCATACACATATATTTAGTTGATTGAAATTTATCTTACATGTGTATGTAGTCAAGAAATCAAAATTGATTCAAAAATAAGAAAATACAATTTAAAAAATGCATAAGTGTAAGAGGATGGTGTGTAAAACTTGTATTTCTTAATGTCATAAAAGATTCAATGATACTCAATCACTTTTCATTCATTCTTCGTATAGTACCTTCAACGTACGGGTACTTGAATTGACATGCGGACATATTTATTTACTAATGTCAATAAAAACACTCATAGCAGGTCTGTCATTAACAATTCATTACTGGCCAGCTACATTACACAAATGATAAATATACTGATCACTAATATTTATTACATGTTAGCATGTTAAAATGGCGTTGAGAATATTGAAGAGCGTTGCCTGGACACAACATTATTTTCGGTCTTATTAATTGAACTTGCGGGGTTTACAGACAGTTAAGTAACCACTTAACTCACGGTTTATGGGTGATTCTACAGTTTGTGAAGATGCTACAACAATCACACACATCCAGCGCTCGCAAGTATTCTTACCAGATGAACCATTTTAAAAAACTTCGACTTTTTTTACATAACTTTATTTTTGGGTACTGTCGCGAATCCAATCTAATACTCCCTGATGGAAGTTCAGCGTCTCACTACCAGGGTTACGGAGGACTATTTAACTAACTTAAAACGAATAAGTTTATTTCATTACACCTTTCTTGTTTACAATATAACCTGGGAGGCTTATCGCCATGTGTCGATTTCTTCCAACCAACCAGAAATATGTTTAAGAGGCCTTGAGTTACTAGAATCATTTTGAAGTCTGGGTTCCAGCGGGAATCGAACCCGAAACTCCCGGGTTTGGAGACAAGCTTCTTACCAACTAGGCAACGGAGGTTATAATGGAGTTTCATGATAGATAATAAAATATTCCCGACACCATAAAGTAATTCTCAACTTATATACATATCATTGATAAGGATAAATAAATTAATCAAATGTGTAAAATATTGTGTTCAACAATAAGATAATTTAAATTATTAGTTTAAAACTATTTAATTAAAATAGTTATTCAATTGATAAAGTTAGCATGTTTTTAATCTAGGCAGCACATATTATAAAAACATATTTTCTACATTCAAACCTAAGTCTATTGAAGTCTGTGCAAATATTTCATGATAAAATATTGCAAACGAGAATATTTGGCAACGAATTTTCAAACTTGTTCATTGGGTATCCATAATAGAAAACAAGCGTAGTGATTATATCAAAAACAAACATTCCTTTTAATAATACCAATTATAATATTCACAAAGCATGGACATTGGGATGTCAGAAGATAATGATCGACAGCTCCATTTAATTTTTAATTGTTAAAAAGTGTAATTAACTTTGAAATTATTTAAAATTATAATATATTTATTAGAAATGTAACGTTTATGTCGTTTCACTTTGTGATGGCATTATATATTTAAAAACAACATAAAAAACCTTTACACAACATTTCATGACTTCTGTAGCCTAGTTGGTAAGATTCCTAAATTCTAGCTTGAAGGTTGCTGGTTCGACTTGTGTTGGTACTGTGATTTTCTAAAAATAATTCTGGTTTTTCCTTCAAGCTTGTTTAAACACCTTTTTGGTTAGTTGGAAGGGTACGTCATGGCAATAAACCAGTCAGGTTCACTATATTAAACGAAAGTGTAAAACAATATAATTCTCTGTTGTCTCTACGTGAGAGAGTATGGATATTATCCCTGGCTTTATCCAAGTGTCTTCTTACTGAGGATGCTTAGGTATAAATCATTAGATAGTTAAAGATCTCTTCGATTGGGTGTCTAATTTGTTTATTTGCTCAGGAGTCATCTAGTGAACCTATTCGTCCTGAACAGTAATAGTTTGTATGCTCCAGATAATTATCTGAGATAACATATCCATAGATTATTCCATCAACCTATAAATTAAACCAGCCTGCCTTTGGAAATGCTGGTAGGTAGACCAATCACACTTTTTAACCGTGAGTTTCCTCATATAGTCGTTTTCAATGTGTCGTTCAGTTCCTTCACGAAAAAAATCTTAAATATAATCTACAACTTTCAATAATTAAACTTTTTATGTAATTTGATCAATATTTTTACTTTTAAAAATTAAAGACAATAACGAGTTTCAGTGAAAATAATAAAAAAAAACGCTTTACAGAAAAGTTGTTTAGCGCTATCATTTAAAAATTGACAGCAACCAAAATCTTGAAAATGATAGAGCTTTACCAACTTACAACACGCCCGCAAGAGTGTTATACAATGAAGAGTTGATATAAAAAATAAGCTCTTAAGCACCTTCAAATAAATTGAATTGAAACAAATTTTAAAGTAATATAAAACAATGCTTAAATATTGTTTCATTTCGCATTTATTTTTCCTTCTAAAACCGTTAATCGAAAACTCCAGAATTTTTTCGAAAATAATCAAGTTATTACGGTTTGAACTTAAATTATATTTTCACATTAATAATAAAACCGTTAGCTGATAAATATTTAAAATGTGAAGCATTATTTATTCGTAATTTGCCCTATTATATCGTAATTTAGTTGCACTGGAAAGATTTTTTTTTCTTCTCATATTTTGTTTTGTTGATTGAATTTATTTATTTATTTGACTTAACATATTGTACTATACATTAGTATTTTTAAACATCATATTTAAAATGTAATAGAAATGTTAAACAAAAACTTAGATCACAGTAAAACTTATATAAAGTAGATTACTACCTACAAGACAGTGATCAGGCCTGCAATACTACGTGGAGTCAAGTGTTGGCCTCTAAGAAAAAAAGTAAAACATATGTTTCATGGCGCGGATATGCACAAGCTACGGTGGTTATTGATCGTCACTATATTGAACAAGAACAGAAAATGAACGAATTCGTGGAACAATCAAAATGGTACCAATAAAGTCCACGACTACAAACAACGCTGGTATGAGTGCGTGCAGCGGCGAGATTGAGGGCTTATGCTAAAGCCATGAATCGGGAACTCCTAAATAGAGGCAATGGAAGAACCAAGAAGAGCCGACATCAGAAATTGGAGGAGGGCATAATAAAACTTGGATTACCCCCGAGTGATTGTCATGATAGAAAGAGGTAGATGAAGAATGTTTAAGTATCTGACCTCAAGTGGATGATGTAAAGCGAAGGTAAAGAAGACGATATTTAGAAAATAATATGTATACCGAATCGGGTTTTTTCTTCTAAAGATGTGGATACGTTTTCTTTTGTTTTATAATTGTTACGGTTATATGTAAAGGAATATTAAGTTTCGTTGATTTTGTCAATAAACGTAAAAAAATGTCATATATGGTATTTGACGATCTCCATGACCTAGTTGGTTAGACGCCTATATTTTGACCCAGAGTCAGAGGTTTTGATTTCTAATAGACCCAGTTTCAAAAAACAAAAAAAAAATAGTTTTAGTATGTATTTTACTTAAGGTCTCATAAACATCTTTATATTTGGTTGTAAAAAATTGCAACAGGGCAGTAATCCCACAAAGTTGTACTGTATACAAAGAAAATATTATACATGATTCGCTCGAACGCTTTTATAGCTGTCGGAAGTGATTTGTTTAATAATTGTGGACTCGAGACCCGAGTTAGAGCGCCCTAGAAAAATACTTGCTCTCTAAACGGTGATATACAAAATTGCCCTTTGAATTTAAGCGTGGAAAAATAAAACTATTAGACTTCTGAATATCTTAAAGATACCTTTCTATACAAAACAATAATTACGTAGTAAATTGCGTAATGAGGCGAGAGGCTTCATAAATAGGCTCATTTCGCGCTCTTTTTATTTCTTAACAAAACATCAAAGCTAAAAATTAGAAACTTGCCTCATTTATTTAATTTGTTTTTCTACCAGCAAAATCTATATGAATATTAAAATTTCAAATATCTATCGAAACACTTCTTTACGTGTACTTTAGCTTGTCAAGTAACAACTCACAACAATTTTTACTTGGCAAGCTTATTACCAGTTTTTTTTATAATACGAGTACAAATATTACGATACAAATATTAATTTATGATACAAATATTATTTTATAATACAAATATATTACAAATCCGGTTGTATGAACAAATACAAATTTGACAGGTGCATTTGTTCACACAACCGGATATTGAACATACAACCAAGCTCCTATCGTCAGTAACAGATTTTACGTTTTTACTGAAAAACTATGCGTATTTATAAAAACTTTACAATACCAAACAAGATACTAAATGTGCGTATTGATAAAAAAATTACACTCAATTACATATATTTAATTTGTATTATTTGTATTCTCTCACTGATAGTGCGGTTGATTCCGAGTAAGAGCGCCCTGTAGGAGATTTTACTCTCTAAATTGCGCTGTATTTATAGTAGTTTTATTATTTTTGTATTGTAAATAAAATCTCCAATGTATTTCACTCTGTTCAAAATTATGTAGTTCCAAAAGAAATTTCTACAACGTAGGCTAGATACAATAAAAGCATTCATTAGCGTTTTTAATAACATAAAAAATCCATAAACTACAGAATATTTAGTGTTGCTATTTTATATTCAAAGCCGAATAGTGAATCCCAATAACAACGAGTGTATGGTGACATTGTTGTATGGAATATAGTCTATTGTATCAGTATATTGAATATGCTACGAACCCGTTGGATCATAGGCTCATCGATTCAGGGCATTATTCATTGTAATCCTTTAAACGTCATCAAATAATAACATCTGGTATAGTTGAGAAATGAAAATTATAACGCATCTTTTTTGCTATTTTACACTTTCACCCAAATAAATTTATTTGGCGATTGTATTGATTATAGTTAAATGCAAAACACCTAAGGACAGAAAGTATAAATATTCAGGAAATAATTGAAAAAGTCCTACTGAATTGTCAATTTTGTGATTTATTCAAATTATAACTTTTTGACCTATTATACATATCGCGTTATTTTCACAGTTCTCATGAAACTCGATATTCATGCATTTTTATATTGTTCAAAACTTTAACCTGGCATTGATTTGGTTACCTCATTGAAATATTTTTCAAATCAAAGGCTTTTGGGTTAAATTTTGTGGAACTTCATATAAAACGATGTAACAAGAAAGAACTTCATCATTGCATTTATTACATTTTATCACTGTAATGCGTATTTCTATTTTTAAATATTTAACTATAAAATATGTTTGGTATACGAGCTAGAAACACGTGTTGCAATAATAAACGGCAATTAGTAGAATAAAAAATACATTTATGTGCACAAATTTATTACACAATAAATAATAGTAAGCTATTATATATTAAAAAAAAAGCCCCTTTTGGTGGTATTTTTTTAAATTTATTGCTTCCGTTTTTAAAACTTTCAAAAAACCTACAGAATTAAAAAAAAGTGTGAATAAAATACCTTTATAAACATGTATATTAAATTCAATGTTTAAGGAATTAAAGTTATTTATGGTGAATCTTTCAATACTATGCATAATGGTATAAAGCTTTCTTTCATAAAGAATTAAATACATTTTTTTTTTAAATTTCTTTTGTACATACAAAAAAACATAATATTGAATTTTGGTATAAATAAACAGTGTTTGATAAAAATAAATCACAATTAAATAAGATTTTTCTAATTTTATATATTTTTAAACAATCTTGCTCGTCTCATTTTTATCCTGAAACATTTTGCTCTGTTACTTCCACCATATTTGAAAAAAAATCACAAAAATCAATGTCGGTATTATATTGATAAATGTAACTTTGCTTAAGAGAGGATCAGAGTTGAATGCGATTTATGCATTAGTTTCATTAATTAATGTTTATAAAAATTAAAACAATTTTATAAAATGTATAATTATTTAACGGCATTCAAGTATTTTGTCTAATTCACAAAATGTATTTATGGTTTGGTAAAATTTATCGAAACGCATAAAATACAACATCCATTACCTTATAAGTAAAACGCCCATCTTACGACCCAGGGGTTACGGGTTCGAATATTATTGGAATCAAATTGATTTTAAAAAGTGTTCCAGTCTGACTTTCTCTTAAAATCTCTTACACCGCTCGCGTTAGTTTGAACAAATTGCTATATGGCAATATAGCCGTTGAATACAAAAAAAATTAAATACAATACATCAGTTGCTATTCAAATTCATTTTACTTTTTTGTGTATTCTATTGCCATTGTTTGACAGTTAACGTAAAATACTCACGTATAATTCTAAATACCAAATTTTAAATGAAACATGTTTTTAAAATTAAATTTATTTTCAAATCTAAAACAAAGGACAAGGTTAAAATATTTTGTGTTATTAAAATAGATCTAACTGGTTTATCAACGATTGACATCCATGTTTGCTAAAAGTTTTGCAATAAAGTATTCACATACGATTCGCAAAAAAGGTGCTGTCAATTTTAAAGCGGCTAACGAATTAAAAGCGTTTAACGATTAAATTGAACCATGTAACGATTAATTGAAACAAACTTTTAACGGGGATTAAAAGTTCATTTGCCTCGGGTATAGATTGCTTATCAGGATTCCAACTTTTATCTTTTTTCCAATTGTTTATTGATTTTTAGTACTTTTTGATTATTTGGACTGAAAATTTAAATTTATGGGAGAAGGTAACGAATGCTCGATCTTTGGAAGTGAAATTTTAACTTGGCAGTAGACGACCTCCGAAGCATAGTTGGTAAGACACCTGCCTTTCAGCCGGGAGTCTTGAATTCGATACAAGTTGATACTCAGATCTTTTAAAACCGGTTTCAGTCTGATTTTTACTTAAGGTTTGTTTAAACAAGTATGTTGACATAGAAATTGCCTCATGGCAATATACTTGCTAGGTTATATAGTATACAGAAAGGTGTTTTGCGATACAAGAAGGATAAAAAAGGTTGATGCTGTGAAAACGCGAGAACTACGAAAAAAAACTGTAGTGTTAAAGCATTAAAGAAGACAGAATGAGGACATCAAAAAATAATCCATAGATAAAATGAATGTTCGAGTAAATTTAAGTGGTTTGGACATGTGCAAAGAATGAATAATTAAGCAAGTACTCAAATCAAAAGTTTAATCAGAGTCTGGAATATATAGGCTAAGAAAAACATAACTGTGTTAAGTGAACCAGATATCGAAACAATATAAGTGCGAATTATGAAAATTAGTCGATTGTGTATGACGAGCTGTATGAATGTGGAGGAGCTCAAAGTTGTGTGATTGGATATAAAAGTATGGAGATCTATTCCCTTAATCTTCTTCACTGTGGTGTGGGTATGTAACATACCATATAGATATGTTTGTAAATATTTTGTATATTTGTAAAATTTGTACATGTTTGTAAATTTTGTATATGTTTGTAAATTTTGTACATATATAAAATCAAATAAGAATAGATATGACCAAAGTCATAGGTATCCTTATATCCTCGAATACTCGGCGGAAAAAATGTCTGTGTCGTTCGAGGGGAGTAGCACAGCGCGGGGTTCGAACCGACGACCTTCCGCACAGAAGTCCAGTGCGTTACCACGCAGCCATGCATCTCATAATTTTATATGTATATGATTGTAAATTTTGTATATGTTTGTAAATTGTGATGGCTTTTGTAATGTAAAAAGCATTTTAAATCTTACTTTTTATAATTGATATAAATTATTAAATATGTGGTTTTCAATTAAACCTGTCTTGATTGATATTATCTGCGTTCGCATGTGTGAATTCGGGGAAATTCTTAAAGAAAGCCTCCAACCGATATCTAGCAGTTATCAAACACATGTTTTCTTCGATTTATTAAATTTATCATTTAAACAATGACAGTAACATGTATCAAATCGTACAAAATCACACATTACCTACACAATACGTCCTCAAGCGCGTTGAAATACAAACAAACAAAAAATCATTGAAAAATACATTTAAAACAAAATAAAAATTGAAAACAAAATGAAAATTTAAAAACAAAATAAAAATTGAAAACAAAATACTCGTATAATAGAATCGGACAGGCGCTATATTACTAATATTCTTCAGCACGGGGGAAAAAATGAAAAAGTAAATGAACATACGACAAGGTGTAGCAGAAGTCAAACATGTGCGCTGGGATAGAATAATATGCAGATCAGTTTTCTTTTCTTTTCACTACAACTAGGGCATAAAGTGATGATACTAATGGTTTAACAAATTATTCAAACAATAATTATAATTATAAAATTGTATATTAATTTATAGTTCGTATTAAATAACTAATGAAGCCTGTGTTTAATTAAAGCATCGTGGATGTGAGTTCACTAACTAACTGGCGTTGTTCTATTTATCTTGTGTTATAGCCATTATCACATATTCATTATACTTATTTATTCAGTAAAATAATTTATATGTGTATTTCTCAGCATCTAAACAATACCATTACCCAAGTTTCAAACATTAAGATTTAAATGTATATTTTGAGATTTGAAAAAGAGGAGATAATTTAATTATTTCTACAAAATGACTTTTGTGACCTTATTGATAAGACAAGACAGTCTGGGGGCTGAGAGATAAATTTCTAGTTCTAGCTAGTATCTATATTTAAATAAAAGGATTCTAGTTGAATCTTCACTTAAGGCTTGTTTAACATATTACTAGTTGGTTGGAAAAGATAACCATACGCCAATAAATTCACCAAGTTGTACAAAATACAACGTATACAATAACGTAATACAACATTTAATTGCATTGTATTTTACTTTCGTTGCATAAAGTACAACCCTGCAGGTTTATTTAACAATCTCTTCCAGCCAATGAAAAACATATTACATATGATTTGATATGGAAACCTGTCCAAACGAATCGTGTCTGTCATATGCATGATAAGATTAAGTCACTGTCTGACAGGAAAACATCTTTATAAAAGTCATGTGATAGAAAGCCCATATGAAAAATGCACGTATGGAATGGATGAAAAGAACCTTAACCATGTTTTTTTTTAAGTGTCCTCTGCATACCGTATACAATATTTACTCAATTGTTAATGCCCCCCGTCCGTTTAACATGTCCCACATACTCGCACTAAAGTTTGAATTTATTATCCAAAACTCTTTCAATATTTAGTAATTTAGAATTTTTTTACATATTCTCACAATTCCCCCTTCCACAATTATTATTATTATTGGTACAAACCATTGTCTTCAAAGTATGGAATGCCGAATCGTTAATTCGATTAATTAAAATTAGGTTCTAATATTTTTTTTAGTAAATAAATAAACAAAATGAAAGATTAATCGAGTCCTTGAGTTAAGAATCTCTAAAGCTGGAACATCTCTCGTCTCTTTTTACAATCCTAATTTTCATATACGCTAATATGTAATATTAAGCTCGTCAGTGGTTATTTATTTATTAATTTATTTAACACTTTTATTGCAATACAATCTGGTGGGCTTATTGCCAGGCGGCAATCTCTTTTTAATTTAGTTATCGACTAAATCTTGACCAAACTTATATATTTGCTTCTATGGGGAATACAAATCGAACCTGGAAGAACCACAAGTATCTTATCAACGAACCCATGAAGGTTACCTTTCTTTAAAAATTAAACTTTAAATTTGACGTTGACCACAAAACCTTTTTACGTAGAACAATAGAAACCCCAGCATCAGTGCTTCATAAGCTTGTATAAGACAATAGCCATAAATCAGGCCAGATTACGATAGGACGGAACTGATAACTCCACTGGATACTACAGCGGCAGCATGTGGAGAGTGGCTTAATTCTGTACGCACGCAACATCCGTCAGCATTTTACGGATCACCTCTTATTTCAATTAAGTTTATATAACATAATGACATAGGCATGTAAGTTGTGGAACCAATTTGATTGAATAGTATAAAAAAAATAATGAAAGAATTAAATACTCCGTAAGAGCCTCAGTAAAATGCAAGGCAGTCATTGGGACACGAACTCATACCTTCAAATATTTTAACCAAGGCTCTCGTAATAATTATAAGAATTGGCGAGTTTTCATAAACCTAAAAATATAAGCCAAAACTGTTTAGTTCTTTTTCAATCACTTTTTGCCCATTTATCGATTTCACTCTTACACGAAAAACTTTAAAATTATTTTTGGGCAAGTAGTGTGCATTTATTTATACAAAATACATTGAAATATTATATATAAATGAATATATCACACTTGCACACCAACCCTTCTATGGGCGGTTTTGGTTGAGGGGCTGAAAGTGAATAGACCAGAATAAAAATTTCTAGGTTTTAAATTTTAAATTAACAAAATGGAGTTAAATAAAAAAATATGAGAATCAATTTTCTCATTTCATTAGATCATCACAATTTTTATGAACTTGATTATTTCAATGATTTAATATTTCTCAGATATTAAATCCAAAATATCGGAGACTTTAATATAAAGATTATCATATTTTAACAATAGTAGTTTATCGCTTTCTTCTTAAAGTTTGTAGAATAATATCACAATTTCAACTAGCATTCTCTCTTTCTCTGATTCCCTTTTTTTCTCTACCTCCCTCCTAAAAACCTTCTAAAGGTTTCCGCGCTGTGCGCTGCGCTGTTTGTCTCT
The DNA here is from genome assembly GCA_949825065.1 of Odontocerum albicorne. Taxonomy (NCBI): domain Eukaryota; kingdom Metazoa; phylum Arthropoda; class Insecta; order Trichoptera; family Odontoceridae; genus Odontocerum; species Odontocerum albicorne. The sequence continues at coordinate 13,950,572 of OX463847.1, read as the reverse complement.
TAAATTATGTACACTTTTTTAAGAAAGTTCATAAGACACGTGAAACATTAAAAAAATTAAAGAAAATTTACATAAATTGAAAATTGTTTACTTTAATTTTATGACTATAACCCTAGATTAATAATTCAGTTATGTTATTCCTCATAATAAATATCCTCCCAATTTATTACGTCCTTATTTTGTAGAAAGGCGTTTAATTTAAATAATGTATAGGTCTAGATAAAAAGTTTTTATTATTAAACGTTAAAGTATTCTCTAGATTAATTAACAAAAGGCCAATTTACAATTTCAATTAAGAAAGTTTTGGTTCGTCACCGTTTTCATAAAGTCCTCGAGCATTTAATACTGGCTGGCTGAAAATATTTACTCGGCAATCTGGGAATTTTAAACACACCCCGAGCTGTTAAATTGGAACTAGCAAACCATAGTAGATCATAGTCAAGTCAAGGGATATTTTGAAATTATTTTCGAGAATAAATACAATTTCATTTTGAATCCTGATTATAACCGTTTAAAAGTTTGTCATCAATGATGATAGAAGGCATTGGTAGCCTGGAGTGTACGAGTACATCAGTGATATGAAGCCCTAGATTAGGATGGTATGTTACGGGTAGATTAATTGCGGCGGTCCAGCGGTTATCCCTTGATTGACATGTCATAGGGATGGGTTGCTCTATGTTCTTAGGCGTGTAGTGATGTATTGTCTATTTTCAATCTTCAATTACTGGAAACTAAAATACGTGTCATTGATTTTGTTTTATAAAATCTTTAATGCTATTGAATACTAACCAGTGACTCTAGATCGAATTGTTTTAAGCGTTCTCTTTCAATGACCTGTTTGTTGGTTGAATTTACATTTAGAAATAACACAGGTTTCTACAAACCAGTAGTGATAAAATGCTAAATATACGAGTACAATATGGTAGCTATCCTTGATGTGGACATATTTGGTTAAATATTGTCAGGGTTAAGGAGAATGGTGGCTGAATTGATGAAGGGATGCGTATTTTTTTCTCTCCACCTACATCATTATATCATATAAAATAAAAGTCAGCTGTCAAGTATTGACTTGATATTTTGCAATGTGTTCTTAAAAAATGGTAGTTTTTTCTCTACAGTAACTCCCATCCACGTTTAAAGTAAATATAGATTTAGTCAGACTGTCGTCACCTTATCTATTTTTCTCAATTCCTAGTCATATTTTACAGTTTTTTTATTAGAAAAAAAAACTATTATTAGATGTATATACATATCTCATGAAAAGTAACAAGGATATTCTCATTTATTGGAGCAAATGAATATCTTTGCAATAAACTTTCAACCGATTAAACATAGTACCCACAAAGGCTGACAAATTTACGTTTATACGGGTATCGAAACTGTTTGCGGTACCATCTAATGTACCTGCGAAATGGAAAATTTTCACATTTATTCGTTCGTCGCAAAACGAATAATTTTTCGATAATGTTTTCATTGAACGAGCACTATGCGGCGATGCCCACGTACTGAGCATAAATTGATCCAATAAAATTGTTAGTTCCTCCGAGCACGTAATCAAATGCTTAAATTAATTATTGAAATCACAAGAGCGAATTGAAATTACCCCCTTAACAAATATTGGTCTTGATCAGAGCTTCCCAAAATGGAGATTGTCAGATATGGAACATTTTACCTTTTGTCGAGGTCATTTCCTGACTTTAACCATGGTTCGGGGAGGCTTATTTACATAGTTTTTCACTTTCCCTTTGTATTCATATTTGTTTCTCAGTTTTAATGGTTAAACCCTTTGTGTAATGATGGGACTTACAAATCCAATAAAGAAAATTGATATAACCCTCTAGGTACCACTGTCATTTCCGTCATTTACGATACAATCTGTTTTTACTACTTTATTGTACATAACAAGGTGACCCAACTCACTATAAACTAATAACATAACATATATAATGATTATTTTATCTAAATCAAGAAACCATCGTCTTTAAAATATTTGTCTTAGATTTAACCTGAGAAAGTACGATCATAACACTTCATACCAGAAGGTGCTAAACTGGTTGAACGTGACAAATATACGCCAAATTCACATACAATCTCTATTGTATAATATCCTTGACAGCCCCATCACCCCCTCTTATCTCACCGAAAATGTTCAGCTTCTTTTCGATCATGAACATGCGCTACGATCAAACAAAGATTGTTTAATGGCCTACCCAGCTCCGCGCTCTTCATTTTTACGTCGTCATTTATTGTCCATGTAGTGAGACTCCGGAACCAGTAACATATCATTGTTAAACTCGCTCCATCCACGGCATGCTTTAAGAAGCGATTGAAAAAAAAAACTTTTAATTTCTAGTCAGTAATATGAAGTGTTTCATTCCTGATTTTTCTTTCCACTCCATTCTTCTTGCTTTGATTGATGATAACTCACTTTTACTTTTATTATGTACATGTTCATAAATTTCGTCAAGATTTGAATATTTTTTTGTACTTTTGTCTGGTTGTTTGGAATATATTGCTATCTGGCACCAGATTGTTTTTATAAGAAAGTGTTCAATAAATAAATAGGAAATAATATTGGTTTTGAAAGATTTTAAACTTGGCTTTAAAACAGTTTAAATTTTTTTGTATGTGCACAAAAAAATGTTAATAAATGCAAATTTTATTTTTCAATAAAAGAGAAAAAAATCCATTCTCAGATTTTGAAATACCTATAATATCAAGCAGAAAAATAACTATAAACTGAAGCAAAAAACAAAATGAACTAGTATTTTATTTTTCCCAAGTTCTCGTGTTTTTAACAATTGTGATTTGTGAAACAAATATTTTAGGAGAATATGACTAGCCAGCGCAGACAGGGGATTAAGGGAGACTGGAGACAAAAGGATTATCATGGAGGCCAAAGCTTTTTAGAAGCTTCATGGTCATCGGAGGTAGGGTTCTGAAATCATAACGTTCCTTATTGGGAAGACGTGGACGAGAATAATGAAAGACGTTTCGGGATCAAATCAAGAAAATATATTATCAATTAAATAAAACGCCTGTTTTCCTATTACGGAAAATGTAGACCGAGTTAACATGGTGTCATATTTATAAGTTTTGAATAAAATAAATAAAAACACTTATTATTTATGTATTTTGTATTCACTACTGTTTTATTGGAGTTCATCGTCGTCGTCGCTGGACCTCGTAGTCGAAGATCCCCATGTCATTCCAACATCAATTAAGTTGAAAAGCAAAGCTGTGTCATCGAGTTTGTTTTTTAAGTTAGTGCGCTGCACCACACCAGAAAACCCACTGGCCACACTGATGTACTGGATCCGATGGCACACCTGAAGTGAGATGATCGGAGCAGCATGTTCCCCCCCCCTCTTTTTATCTGAGTTCAGTACCAGTTTCAAAGATCTCCGTTTTCCTCGTCAGATGAAGATGAACTTAATTATACCTAAAACATTTTTTTTAATTGTTATTGGTGTAGGAGAGTGGGAGGGGCGTAGTGCCTAATAAGGGCGGGGGAGTAGGTAGACGTCAAAAGGATGACTTTTGAAAAGGAAACACATTACCTACGCAGTAAGGTAAACGGCATGATGATATATATATATGTATCATATATACCCAAACAAGAAGTGCTGTGGCCTACTATCTATACCCGACTCGCATCCCATAGGCTTCGCCCGTTCACGCATACCAACCATAAAACTAACACACAGGGCAATCGTACCAACACATATACCACATTTATCAAAATTAAGTTTTATATTAAGTTGCTTTATAAGATTTACATTAATTACAACAGAATAATATCTATTATTTGTTCATTAATTTAAATACTCTAATAATATAAAACTCCAGAGATATTTCCATAAATCCTTAAACATTCATTATATCTTTCCTATCATTTTCTTTCTTACCTGACTTAAGGTAAAGGTCTCAGGTATCGAGGAAAGCTCCCACAAGAGAAGTTAATCTCTAGGAAGACTTTTCTCAAGAACTTTACTTTTCGTGTTTTTCTTTACTAAAATATCAGCACTTCGCAGAGATATTTGCTTTTCAAATATATTGGTTATGAAGATATTACTTTATTTCGTTAGGTTTGAATAGCAAACAAGAAAAACAATATTTAAATAACTTGGTTATTATCATAAATATTACAGTCGTTTACATTCATCCGTAATCACGTAGATGTGAAACAAGATTAAAAAGAGCCGAATAAATGTAGTAGAAATACGTGCACTTAGAAAAATGCACGAAAGAACAATGTATGACACATTGCGAAATGAAGGGATTAGTGATGAATGGGAACTTTAGACTGATGTCTTAAGTAAGATAAAGAAGAACACTGTGAAATTGTTTGAACATGTGGAACGAACGAATGAAAAAAGAATAATCAAACAAATATATAGTATGAATGTGAGTGAAAAGCGTGACAGAAGAAGACCAAGAAAAGTATGCTTGGATCAAGATAATTATATTTTGAAAGAAGGAAACGTGGAAAGTCAGAGAAATAGTACGAATTGTAAGATAAAGTGTATGGATATGGACAAGGCAAAGGATGTGTGTCGAGATAGTAAAGTCTGGCGCTCTATCTATTTGCCTACCTTAACAGGAAAATGGTGTGATGGTATGTATTTATGTAAATAGTATTCTTAGAGAATGGCACATTGTGCAAATAACATAACACTGGAATTATGTATACGTCAATTAATCTGGGTCATTCAACTTTAAATGCCAAATGGATTTAATTAAATATCGTGATATCCAAAATTTGAGTAATTGTTTGAATATTTTTGTATTTTTTTAATATTTTCACAAATTTATTTTATTATGTATGATACTATATATTTTTATAAACCAATAATATTTTTATTTATCTTTAAAATGCGAAGTCAACTATAGAGAATTAGGTAGTTATATGGAGTTAAAAATTTTATACCTTCCCACTCAAACCCGTCGTAACGTTGGAGCTTTGGTAATATTTGAAGTTATTGGTTTGAATCCACTAACACGTCTGAAAATCCACTAACATGGCCAAATTGATAATAATGCATTCGAATTAAAGCTTTCGAGAGTAAGGTTCTGGTTGGCTCTGTCAAGATTGTTGGATAACTACCTTTTAAGTTAAAAATATAGTAAAACCATAAGGTTAAAAGTGGAAGACTTAAAATGTCATGATTGGAAACCAATCTTCATTGAGCTTTCGAAACAATTTAGAAATATATCGTAATGCAGGACGTTATAAGCCTACTCATGAATCTTCTGTGTAAGCAATTCCAATACACAAAAGACTTTAAAAGTTTATGCAAATCGAAAACTATAGTAGGTTTTTTTTATTATCGCAAAAGGAAATATCCCTCATTACAATACTTTTCAATTTTAACTTTCCATTTAAATAAAATCTGCGTCAGCCGTCTCCGATTCTGTCGATGTTGTCGTGCACACAATGCGCATAAGTGAGGTCTAAAGAAGTCATCTCTTTGTTAGTATGGAGCAGTGCAGAAAACTTTTCGCATAATAGATACATGCCATATTTTTGCCATTCACGGGGCATGTCTGAAATGCATCAACGTACTCCAAAAGGGTTGACTTGGCTGAAAAGTCTTCCCATGCTCCTCTAACATTACAACAATACGAAATAAGATAGGAAAAGTACAATACGGAAATTCGTACCGCTATTACCGCACAAAAAAAAAATCGTACGAAATTCATAATAAATTCTTTGAAATATTCTATAGGATTTTCAAGGAAAAGTTTTGTTTAACTAATATAAAAAAATTAGAAGAATGATACAGTATTTTTTCTTATAGAATATAATTCAACATATACGAATTGGTCGACTTCTGTGGTCTTATTGATAAGACGGTTCTCTCCCAGCCCGAAGGTTGCGAGTTCGATTCCCGTTGGAACCCAGATTAAAGTATTCCTGACAAAATTTCACTAAAGGCCTATTAAACATTATTTTAACCTGGCGAGTTTATTGCAATGTGGCAATCTCTTCCAACCAACCAGAAATATGTTTTAATGGGCCCTAAGTGAAAACCAGACTGGAATCCCATTAAAAAAAATGGGTTCCAGCGGGGATCGAACCCACAACCTCCGGATCGACAGACAAGCGTCTTACCACCAGGCTACGGAGGTCGTCTTTATATCAATATCTTTCTGGTTGGTTGGAAGATATTGCCACATATCAGTCTGCCAGATTGTACAGCTAGTTTTGTACAATACAATTGGTGATACGAACTTATTGAAGAGTGTAATCAGCCATCAACATTGTTTACAGCCTTGGTAATCGTGCATTTGTGTTTAAAACCATTGGAGTGTGCTCAAAATTTGCAATTCGTCATTGTACTTGTTTGCAACGCTACCGCACGTGAAGAGGCAACAATACTGACGTACTATATTTGGTGCATGCTAGTATCGTAACAAGACAAACTATTTTACAATATTAGGAATCCATTTATTAAATATTTCTTTTAGGCACGATTGGGAATAGAACATGAACCCTCCGGGTTCAAGTCAAGCATCTTACTAACAAAACCTCGAGGGCATGGAAAATGGTTGTGTATATTATTCGATCAATGTTATGTAAAGTAAAACACTTTAATTTTATACTACATTTAGTTAAATTTGTATATGTGTCATCTTGGAGAGTTTGGAAAGTCTATTTTCTCTAGTATAATAACAATTAACAGTGATATTACGAGCGTGTTATATTTATGGCGTATTGAGGGACAACTTGTGTTTAATTTACATTGTCTAAAGCAATGATACTCAACCTTTTTTTTCTTCGGGCCACACACATATATTTGTAAAGCTACGCGGGCCGCAACACTATACTGGTATGACAAAAAATATCATGAAACCCACCACCCCCGTTTTTTTGGAAAACCATTTGAGATTTATAAAAATATAACCAAAACAGAATTTTGACATTGGGATAAATTTTCAACAATTTTAGACAAATCGGGTTTATAATTGCTGCATGCTACCCTCAATACGTCATCAAGGTGAGAATCAGTAAGTCGATTCCTGTATACGTTTTTTGCATATTTCATTTTGGAATATGATGACTCACAAAGATATGTTGATGCAAACAATGTGAGGGGCAGGCAGGCACATATCAAGCATGTGGTCGAACCATGTTTATTTGACACAACGAAATATTCTTCTTTCCATTTGTCTTGAAACACTCTTTTTTCGTCGGACATTTTTCGATTGCATTTCGAAGACACACCCGCCATTATGGGTAATTAAATTATAACAAAACAATATTTTATAAGACAGCAAAAAAAGCTATCGTATCCGTGTTCCGCGTAATGTTTACTTGAAATAAAGCCGCAACACTGTGACTGTGACGCATTCAACTTTGGAGCTGTCAAAAATTTATGTGTTACTACAAGCAAAATTATTTGCGCGCATATTTGTCTGTCAAATGTTTGTTTTTTGGGAATAAATCTAGCGTGTGCAGTAGCAACACTCTTATACCAGATCTGATGTTGACACGACAACGACCATCCTCTTCGGGTTTCCATGTCTGTACGTCAAAGTTGAAATTAATCTCAAGATATACGAAATATAGAATGCCAGATTCTGTAAATCATGTTCCTGATAATAAATGTGTTGAGGGCCGCACAAAAAAGCTTGGCGGGCCGCAGGTTGAGTATAACCGGTCTAAAGCAAAGTAAACAACAATTTTAATTAAACAATTCTCATACAATATGTTTGATGTATTTCTCAAAATATTTCAACTAATATTGTTTATATGTCATTCAAATGAATCTTAGTATATTTCATTTCAAAATGTAATTAATATAACTTAATGTCATTACTCTATCGAGACCGTTGCCCTTCTGACACTTCATGGTAGTATCACTGGTTAATTGAGCCATTCTTGAAGTAAATTTTCTAATACTCGTACAGAATTTTAAAACAAATCCTTGTGCTGCGAAATTGAGAAGCAATATTGCATTTTGCCTCATAAATTAAATCTTCGGGTTTCAAACCACTAAAGTACACACATTACTTACTGTTTGTCGCAATACGTATTGATAACTTAACCTTTCGATAAGTAATCATAAAAATACCCTCAGATGATCTCCGTGGCCTAGTTGGTAAGACGTCTACTATCCAAATTGGGGATTGCGAGGTTGAGTTCCATTGGTATCCGATTTATAAAAAAAAACTATTCGAGTCTGATTTTCATTCAAGGTCTATGTAACATGTTTCTGGTTGATTAGAAGCAATCGCCATATGGTTATTTACTGCACGGCCTGTACTGTTTACGCAAAAGTCTAACATTTATTTATGCATTGTCTTCTTCTTCCTAGTGCCATGTTAGGTCCCCCCATCGTTGACTATCACGTGAGAGTAGGCATCTTTCTCCCCGGCAGCCCGAAAAAGATCCCCAACGCTCCTTATACCAGTCCAATCACGTATATTGCGGAGCTAGGAGATTTGCCTCCTGCCAACTCCTCTTCGATCCTCTTTTTGCCTTGGTTGATCAGGTACAGTAATTTGTATTTTGCTCCTCTAAGTACATGACTCAAATAGAACACCTTTCGAATTTTAATATTAGTCAGCGACTCTCTATCAAATTTGGCTCTTTGAAGAACCCTTGTGTTGCTGACTATATCCGTCCAGGGTATCCGTAGCATTCTCCGGTGTATCCACATTGTCTAATATGGATTTAAATAATAATTACAACATACAATTAAAATTGAGAGTGCAAGTGAATTCAGAAAAAAATAAATTAAAAATTGTAATTTATTTTTACCAAACACTGTTTATTCTACTTTTTTGTAACGGTATAACCTTACTGGTTTCAAGGTTTTCACTTCATCTTCAGGGGAGCACAAACAAGACTTGTTTGTGCTCCCCTGAAGATGAGGTGAAAGCCTTGAAACTAGTAGGGTTATACCGTTACAAAAAAGTTGAAGAAACAGTGTTTGATAAAAATAAATTACAATGTGTTTAAACCTTCACAACGTTAATGCCTTAACTATTAACAACATATAAGTTAAATATATAAATATCAATTGCCACCATGATTCATTAGATTAGATAAAAAAATACAACACAATCTACTTCATTAATACACTTCAATGGACACATTTATCTAACTTAATATGCCTTCTTCTTTCTATTCAGATTGAAAACAGCGTTTACATTAAAATAATATAATACAATAATTCGATAAACCTCGTTGATGAACGTTCAGATTGCGAATCATTTTTTCAGAAGCCCTGAAGGTACTTCAACTTAACAACAACCAAGCAACGCATTCGACGTCCAAAACGAATAACGGGTTAAGTATTTATATATCTGATTTGTTTTACTTATCACTTAAACAATATCCATTAAAAAAAAACACTTTATCTCTAATATTAATTATTGTTGATCCATCAAAATGAACATATCAATCCCATAAAATACGAAATCAATTTCACCAAACGATAACAAACAATAATGACCTCTCGCAGTAATAACATCAGCCCTAATGGTTCACACTACATTAACGTTATTCCACATTAATTGATTTAATCATTAAGGTTTAATATCGCTTACATGGATTACAGACATATAGACCCATACCATTTTTGGGGTGTCGTAACGAAAATGGCGGTTTTATATTGTAAAATATAATATAACGCTAAATTTGTTTCCATTTAGTTATTTTTTTACCGCAGCGATACTTTTAATTTACCGCAGCGATAATTTAATAAAAGAATTGATGCTGTTATAATAGATTTATTTTAATAAATTACACTCGATTTGACTGTTCAAATTTGTAGAATAAAAAATCTATCACATTTAAACGGAGTAAGAACCCAGGAAACTAACATAGATTTAAATAATACTAGTCTTACTCTAGAAATTCATAATTTGAAAAAAAATAAGTCGAGGGATCTCTGATCAGCCTTTAAAATTGTCCGACGCTCTGACTCATGATGCCCTCCATCGTCTAGTTAATAAAACGCTACTCAGGAATGCCGGGTTCCGATAGTACCCATAAAAATGGTCTTAGTTTAGTTAAAAAAATGTTTGATACTCACAAACACCATATTTTTTGTGTCAGAGTTTATTGGTGAAGACAATATTGTCTCCAAACCACGTTCCTTCATTCAGATATGTTGAAAGATACCATATGAATTAAAAAAAAACTCTAATCCACATGGTGAACATGGGTCCTACATATGTCTTATATATCAGAATCTTAGTTCAACGTGAGAGCAGTCATAAATAACTAAAACTTAGTTTGTAGGTCAAAGTATAAACGATTCTGTTTTTATTTAACTAGCCATTTAACACCTTTCTAGCTGATTGAAATAACGCAATGATATGACTAAAAGTCCAATACATAGTATCGTATTAAAGAAAATTTTGTATTACATACCATCACGCCATTTTCCTGTCGGTGTAGGTGAAGAGTGCAGAGTGCCATATTTTCCTATCTCGGTGCACCTCCTTCGCTTTTTTACATCCATACATATTCTCACACAACTCCTACGATTTATCTAACTTTCTACGTTTTCTCCTTTCAAAATATAATTTACTTGATCCAACAACGAATTCCTTGGTCTTAACTACGACACATTCCACTAATATATGCATTATACATTTGTTTTGTTAGACTTTGTTCATTTATTCTTTCTACATGTCCAAACCATCTCAAAATACTCTTCTTCATCTTTCTAAACACACCAGTCTTAAGTTCGCATTCATATCAACCGACCAAACAAAAATAAATAAAGATGTTACATTGTCGCAAATTGTCGCGTTGTCCTACTCGTACAAACTTGTAGTGAAAGTTAAAATAAGATATGATTAATCAAAGAAAAAGGTAGGAATGGTGGAGAGGAAAGGAAAAAAATCAGGAATAAACCACGTTATATTACTGACTAGAAATTGTGAGTTTTTTTCAGTCGCTTATAAAACAATATTAATGACGGAGTGAGTTTAACACTGGTTTGTAATTGGTTCCAGAGTCTCACTGCATAAATAGTAAAAAAAGAAGAGCGGTGAACTGGGAAAGTCAATTAACAATCTCTGTTTGAGCGTTGCAAAATTCATGATCGGAAAGACACTGAATATTTTCGGCGAGATAAAAGGGGGCGGGAAAGTAAAGGGTATAATACAATACTGACAGTATGAAATATAAGCGAGGCATATAAAATTTTTAATTCTAAGTAAATGCATACACTGCATGGAATAAAATCAACTACGTACTGAAAATCAAAGTGTTTTTAAAACATTTAAGTAAACTAGATAAACTCATTTATTTAAATCCTAAAAAGGGTATTCATAAATAGACCGATAATGTGTCTGGTACCATAAAAAAGATTACGTCACAACTTTCATTTAAATAACGAAATGAAATACCTTTACGATGTCGTATTTGAAAGCTTTAATGTCGCCAACTACTTTTCATTATGACAATAATCATAACGGAAAATCAATTATTCTCTTCCCAAATACGGTGTCCATAATTAACCAACGTAAAAATATCATTATTATCAATCAATTGTCAACATTTTTCTATCAGCATCAGTTCGACAATTGATCAATCGTAAAAAAGTTTTCTTCAAGAAGAACACTGAAGTTTTTCATTTAGGAACTGCAATTTGTTTGAGCTGCCAGTTGAAATCAGATGAAAGGCGTTTTGTTAACGCTCCCCTTTTCTTCCATATTTTAACTCTCATCTCCAACAAGACTTGTTTAATTAATTTATTTACGTTTTAATTCATTTTTTAATTAACTATATCTACTTTACTGGGGGAACTTGTGCTTCAGTGAGTAAATAAGAAAAAAAAAACAATTTAATGAACGTCACATTTACATGTTTCATATTTCCACACACACATCTACATTCTTCAAATGCATAACAACGATGAGGTGACCAAAGTTGTACTACAATCGTGACTGACTTTATTTATTTATTTTTATGATAGTCTTGAAATGATTTATATCTTTCATTTATCTTATCTTCAATGAAAGCATATTGTACATGACTTTTTGTTCACATGTAATGTTATTATTGAAATTGTGAGATGTTTTTTTTAAGCTGCAGTACACACTGATAGATTATGCACATAACTTTTGCTTTTTAATTCACGTAGGTTATCTGAACTTATTAATTTAAAATTCTTGTTTCATTATGTAATTATATATATTTTATATTCCAAGCACATTATTTTTGTTGCGTACTATACAACCTAGCCAACTTATTGAATTGGGATAATTTATTTCAAACAAGAACAATTAAAATTAAAAAAATGGGATGGTTTTTTTAAATCCATTAAAAAATTAGTCCGTAGCTCGCAAACGGAAACATGAGTTTTACAACCTAGGTCATGGTGGGCTTTATCAGGTTAGGTTTTTTACACAGTACAGAGCTGTTTTAGGAAACATTTTATGAAAGAAATAGCCACTTTCAATTTGCCACCAGATTTTACAATGTGCGAGCATTATTTAAATGAATAAATATATCAATTAAGTTACAGAAACAATGTGTTCAGAACCTGAATTAAAGACATCTAACAGAGAAAACCACTACTAAAAAATATCTTTATATGTTATTAACTAAGTGATTATAATGATTTGAAAACGGGTCATAATCTTAGAAAAACGTCTTCAGCCTTCCCTAGAAAAAAGCAGGCTTAATGCAAGGATGTCTTTATGAGACAAACAGCGAAGGTTTTATTTCCAATCGATTAATTTTATGTGCAGAAATGTGTTTTATTGGGTGGTTCAAATTCCTATTCACATACTTATTTCTTAACAAATAAATTGTGTTTCATACTACGTGTTATTTCAAAAATATACAGCTTGTCGCAAAAAAGTGTATCCACACTATATTAGCTATTTTAATTTTAATTTAATAGCTAATAGATAATTTGCTGAATATATTTTTTATTTAACCGTTGAGAAATAATGGCTGAAACCAAACTGTGGTTTGAACAAAAAAAGTTCCTTTTGAAGTGCGAAAACGCGGTAGTAGACTTTTTTTTTGAGATTTTTCAGGAATAAAGTTTATGCTGAAAACCTTGAAACCATTGATGAATTACGAGTAGCCATAGAAATGTGCCCAAATACCAAATTAAATTATTCTCGATGTTTGTGATTTTATTGATTCGCGTTGCCAGCAATATCTAGACCAGAATGGTCATCAGTTTGGAAAGCGGCGCTAAGTATGAGAAAATACATTTATGTAGTTTATAGTGAAAGTTGGAAGGGAAGGTATGGTAATAAATACTGACTTTATAATAATTAAAATTGTGGATACTTTTTTTTGCGACAGCCTGAAGTATATAAAGTCATCTTAATCAGGAAATATCAAATTTTTTTTTGCAGGACCAGGTTTTTTAATTATTCCAATCCATCACAAATAATTATTTTTGTGCAATAATATAATTAAAGGAAATGTTTAATTTATTTTTACAGTGAATAAGATAGAAAAATATTTAATCAAAACTTTTATTGCAAATGCAATCTAATGGGCTTATTGCCAGGTGGCCATTTCTTCCAACCAACCGGACAAAAGTAAATGAAGCGAGTTACACGATTGCATAAATCATTCATATGACTATCCATCCCCACGAAATCCATAAACACATACGTGAGCATATGCCCACCAACTCCAACAAAGACGGACAATCTCCGGAATATTGTTTTTCATATAAAGTGAGATATCATCAATCAAAAGAAAACGAAGGGAAGGTGGAGAGGAAAGGAAAAGAAAAATCAGGAATGAAACACGTTATTTTACTGACCGGAAATTAAGAAAAATATAATGATAAAAATAACAAAACAAGTTATAAGCATTACACGTTTTGAACATATCATTCTTATTTTATTTTCTACCGTCATCGTAATATTTTTATTAGTTCACAAATAACATAAACATATACAGACGGTCATGAGATTTGACAACTCTCGGAAAAAATATATTGGTACAGTTTTATTGAAATACTCAAAAGCTGGGCACATTTACATTTAACCCGATCTCTCGAAATGGAAATTTTATAACTTTTTTCATTAGTTTTAATTAAACTGTTTTAACATTCTAAAACGCCGCGGCGGGAGAAATGTTTGTAACGAGCGTTCTCATATTGGTTGGTATAAGCGGAAATTTAATTTGTCAATTTCATTTCTGAGTTACTCTTCAAATAAATTTTATTTGGTTCTCATAAGTAAAAATGTATTTTTTAACCAAATTATTTTTTTCAAAACCAAAATATAACAAGCACGAGAATCTGTGAACGTTCCACAAAAACAGAATCGAATTAAAAAAATTAAAAATGAAATCAAAAGAATGGTCCTTGCAAGTCTCTAAAAGCTTTCAACCATTCATAATTTGATCTTTTTTTTTTCTTTTTTTAGTTAAGGGACCTCGAAAATCAAATGCCGACCGCACAGCTTTCTTCCCAATACTGAGAAGCATTCCACAACTGCCTTTTATGTTGGGTTCACTGGAAAGTAAAGTCGTATTTCCCGGATATCGGTTGTTTAGACAAAATTTTCTTCACTAATTTAATTTCAAACGTTCTGAATGTATATTAATATGAAAGTTAATAGTTTAGATTAAAATAATCAGTTATAGTTTATCAAGTTGTTTTTTTTTTCGGTGCACAATGTCTTTTTAATACAATTTAGGAAAAAATGTGATATTAACCGAATGTGTTACTGTTATATTTCAAAAGATCTACAAAGACTTCTTTGTGATTCGTCTTCTTGTATGTATTTTGTGGAAATTTTACTATAAAGGTATTATTTTCTGAAATGATGGAAAAATTATGAAAGATATCGAATGGCGTGTAGCGATAGGAAATACAATCAATCAATGCACTTAAACATGTGTATCCAAACAAGAGAGTATCAAACTCTGCTTAGATGATAGTTCACAAGTCTTCTATGGTCAACTTTAACGTGTGGCAGTAAAACTTGAATGTAGAAAAAAATTAAAAGGAGTTGAATAAATGCTGTAAAAATGCGTGCACTAAGATGAATTCATAGGGTGACAATTTTCGAAAGATTGCGCCATAAAGTGAGTGGGGATGAATATGAATTTAAGAATGATATAATTAGATGAAGAAGAATATTCTGAGTGGCTTGGGCATATAGAATGAATGAAGTAAGAGAAACAAAACACATATACACTGCAAATGTGAGCGGAAGATCTGGTACAGGAAAAACAAGGAAAAATTGGTCGAATTAACTCAATGATATTTTGAAACAAGTATATTTAAAAAAGTAACTGAAATCGTAGAAGTTGCATGAGAAGGTGTATTTATGTAGTTGAGATAAAAACTGTGTGTTACAATTAGAAATAATAACTACGCATGCGTCTGATACAGGTTCAAAATGCAACCTGGCTTAGAATCTCTAGCGTGCCTACGCCAATTGATCAAGACTACGCGACTCCTACTTAGAATCTCTAGCGTGCCTACGCCAATTGATCAAGACTACGCGACTCCTACTTAGAATCTCTAGCGTGCCTACGCCAATTGATCAAGACTACGCGACTCCTACTTAGAATCTCTAGCGTGCCTACGCCAATTGATCAAGACTACGCGACTCCTACTTAGAATCTCTAGCGTGCCTACGCCAATTGATCAAGACTACGCGACTGCCACTGAAATATTTTTAACCTTTTACCATTTTCTTGGTTGATTGAATGATATTTTGATTTTTGGTGTTGATTGAATAACAGTATGATTTTTGGTGTGCACTCTTGCAAGACGTTATGTATACACAAAAAGTAATAACCAAAATATTGGGTTTAAATTATATTTCAAAATTCTTTTTCGCAGTGAGCAAGGTAGTGGTTTTGTCAGAAGAAACTTGTGGATTTGTATCCCAGAATTTTAAATTCGAGACCATAAGCGTGGTATTTCCTTATTATTTTTTTAATGTATTATCTACAGTAGTATATTTATAATTTCTAATAGTTATAAATATACTACGATTTAAAGGTCTAACGAAGAGTACAAATACAAAATGCATAAATCTACGATTTGATACCTATAAAAACCACTGCACTAGGTGAAATCTGAAACGAAGGACTATTTATTTTAAAGTATTTTGAAATTAATTTCTTATCGCAAAACACCCACCAATTTAACCTTGTGCATAAGTATAATAAAACATTTGAAATAAACATGTCATTAAAATATTTTTTAAGGAGTTCTATATTCATATTATTCCTCTCAAACGAGACAGACAAAAACCAGCACTTGAAAATAAAACCAGGGCAACGGCTGTTGACTTAAATACGTCGCTAATGATGCACATTGTCTTGTGGACTTGACACACTTAAGATTTAAGGGAAAGCTAATCTTTCGCGCCAGAACACATTATGGTTAGTGAGTCGTGATTAAAATTTGCAGGATTTTGGGTATATTTTTTGAGCTATGTACATATAAAAACACTCGAAACGAACAAAAATACCAAAAATAAAATAAACACAACAGTTAATTTCTACAATCTTAGAAAAGACGTTTGTTTCACTTTTCAAAAGCCATCTTTTTGACACCTACCAACTTCTCTCACCTTATTAAACACTTCCACCTTTCCTGTCAATGATAATTTTAAAAAATGTGTTTCAGATATAATTTATTTCAACTTTACCCGACGAGGAAGACGGGGTCTTTGAAACCGGATGTGAAAGGAAACAAAGCAGTGGTAAATAAAAAATAACTATTTTATTTACTTTATTAAACATTTACAAGAGTTAATATTTATTTTTTTATTAAAAAAATGCTTACGGAAAATGTATCAAAGTTTTCACATAATTAAATAATACCAAGAGAATTAGAATCCCGAGGGCAAATGTTCATCTCTTGTTCAGTTCCGTAATGTCAGCAGGTCAGTGGTAATATTATTAATTATATAAAACACTTATTCCACAATCAATTCTACCACCTTGCTCCTTAACTCTGGCAGTGTTGAACTATGTTGTCAGGACTGTATTTGATAAATTGCATAGTTCACATCCCCGATATTAAATTCCCGACATTTCATGCTTCCTGAAACATGTGTCTCGAAACAAAATAATTTAGTATATTTTTAATACTGTCGCTAAGATTAAGCCAATAAAAGAAAAGGTTCTCTTAAGTGGTCACCGCCTTGGAGTACAAGACTATATCCCGAATTGTAAAGAATTCCATGGTCATTGTTTGTTTAGGAAAAAGGGTCTATAATAAATTCAACTTTGTTTTGGTTATACAAATGGAATATTGCACTGCCAACTTAGGTGGTCGGCTCGGGTTGTAAAACTACATCCCGGATTGTAAAGAATTCCATGGTCATTGTTTGTTTAAAAATAAAAAGGGTCTATAATAGAACCTACTTCGTAGTTATTTTCTATTGTAAAGATGGAAATTGTAAGGCCAGCGGTTTCGGCTAAGGAATAGGACCTACGGTCCTATTGTGAGAAGACAAAAGTGAAGTATCATAAAAAAAATCCATACGGCTCAAGATGGGGTAATAAAGTACTGTCTAGACGACGACCCTTTCTTGCCGAATTGTATAGAAATACCGATCAATTGTCCTTCAAATAATCTCGGGTCTAGCCGGCGGCTATAGTATTTTATTTAGTGACAAAGAAACGTAGCTTCTCTTTCTCGCGAGGTGGGTATAAAAGGCCAGAAATTTCACGAGGAGGTCTCTTGTGCCACCAGATACGACACGGTTAGGACGTCTCTCCAGAAACAGTGTTTGTACGGAAGACAGCCAGACTAGTTTTCCTCGTATATCGCAGAAGTCCAGGTCTCCAATTACAATTATCGGTGAATATTATTCCTTTTATCTTAATGTTGGATTTCGTCCCCACGTTAAAACCCCCGATCAAAGTAATTTCAAATTGTTATTGAAATCTCCCTTGCTAATTACAACACAGTCTTTCTAGCCAATTTTAAACTTTTTTTTCTTGACATTCGTCAAGTTTTTTTTCTATATTTTTTTCTTTTTTTCTTTTTTTTTCATAATATAATAAACTGTTTCATTTAAAATTATACTTGTTTAATTGTGTCGCCTTGTCCTGCTGAAAGTGAGAGAGAGTTATTCAGAGTTAAGGGAACCCAACAAACCCCTGAGATCTAAAAAGTACTTGCCTCTTTAAGAAACCAGCGGAGCTGAACGGGAGTGTCACACCTCATATGATGGTAATGTGCTATAACTGATTTAAGTATTGAAATCTAAAAATCCTTATATTGTTTTTTTAAAATGGGAAAGAGGTGTGACAATGTCCACTTGTGAGGCAGCTACCACGTCACTTTCGGCATATTCTTACTACTGAGTCGATGTTACTTCTAAACGTTACTATTGTAGCGACCGTGCGTGCGGTCACTGAACCCACTGAGGCGATCTTTGGCCGCTTGGTCATTGAATTCGCTCTGCAAGGAATGCGAGACGACGCTGGGCGAAGGTCGCCGCGCGGTCATTGAACTCGCTACTAGCGAACAGCGAGAGTGAGACGCCGACATATCTCTTGCCTCTCCTACAGACCGTAGTATGAAATGTATATGGAACACGTGACAATAACTTTGTGTCCGGCGAAGCGAGACGGCGACATGTTCTGCGCCGTTCTATACATTATAAATACATACGCTCTCGATAAACTTTCTCTCTTTGCTTATCTCGATCTTGACGACTTTTATTAAAACAACCTCATCCTTCTATGCGAAACACAAGTCCCTAAACTATAATGAACAAAGCAGATCTTCTAAGAGAGCGAGAGGGAACACTTTAATTCAATACATTCCAGAGTCGCAGGTTAAATCACAAGACCATTGAAGGCTTTAAAAATAAATACAAGATCAAAAGTACGTCTACGAGTCTCAAGCGATTGAAGATTGAAACAAGACAATCTATCACTGTACGACCCAAGAATACTTAGTAATCCCTTCTTTTGACAGACATCTCCAAAATCCTTTATGGACCGCCTCAACTAAACCAACGTACGAGGGTCCTCCAGAAACTAAGATTACAAGGGCTCCTGAGGCCGGGGGATTTTTTTTTGTTTCAAAGTTAGTACACCTGGCATGTAGGAGAGATCCTAATGGCCAGTTTGTTTGATCCCGCGTATTTGTAGGTCATTTTTTTCAGTCACAGTAAATTCTTCCGATGGAGAGGTCGTCGCGCGCTCCCGCCAACTCTCGTTCGTGCGAGACCCGCGCGGTCATCAGTTTTTTGACTTTGCAGAACAATACCGTCGCGAATATCCATCGGAAGCTCGTGGAAGTTTATGGTAGTGATGTGATGAGTCGACAACATGTCACGAAGTGGGTTAAGTTGTTCAGAGAAGGCCGTACTGATACTCACGACGAGGCAAGGCAGTGATTTCTGACGAATTTGTGCAAAAAATTGAAGAACAAGTGCAAAATGACCGCCGTGTGACGCTTGACGACCTTCACGAAGAATTTCCTGACATTTCTCGAAGTCTTCTTGGTAATATTGTGTCAGAAAAACTTGGTTACAAGAAGTTGTGTGCGAAATGGGTGCCCAGAATGCTCACACCGGACCGCCGCACGTGAATTTTTGGATCGTTTTGCACAAAAGGGAGAAGCTTTTCTGGACTCTATCGTGACGGGGGATGAGACGTGGGTGTGTCACTACACCCGAACAATTTTCCAACAATCAGGGGGTCGAGGAAGCTGTGAAGAAGTGGTTGAAAGAGCTGGCGGCGGTGGTCTATGACACTGGCATACAAAAGCTGGTGCCCGACTTCAGAAATGTCTCGATCTCGATGGCGATTACGTTGAAAAATAGTTAAATATATTTTTGAAGTATCCTGTGAGTTTCAATTAAATACAAGCATTTTTCGATGCTACATAAATGTTGGAACCTTACTTTCTGGATGACCCTCGTACAATATATAGTTTGGATTCCACATTACAGAGAAATACTCCAGGTTGCTTCTCACTTATGATTTATACATGTACAATATCATCAATTATGAAACAAAATTAAATGATTTTGACATTCTCATTACGAAGCCCAGCCACCTAAAGGACTTCTTCACTATCTTGTTCACATGATAATAAAATGCAAGACGAGAGTCGACACGAAGATCACACCCAACCTCAATACTTTGCAACGCTTGACCATTTAGTGTATATTCACTATGAAGCACGTTCCTTCCAAGATAGTGAAAAACAATTCCACCGTCGCTCACAAGATGCCTGTTTTTGATGTCATACTCCATCTAACGAGACCATCATATATCGGCGATCAGCTTGTTGACTTCTTCCAGACTTTTCTGGATTGGTCAACGAGAATAGAAAAAGAGAACGTTAGATAACGATAACAGTACACTTTTCAAACATTTGATATCTCTCTTAAAAAATACCATGAATTCCTTTGTTTGTAAGAGTGAAGCGCATGTCAAGCTGTGTTTACTTAAAATAACCTCATTAATACCGGTTTATTAAATCAACGTATGGGATCATTTGACATTAGCCGAGCTTTAGTGAATATTTTTTGGAGGGTGGTAAATATAACTCAACGTGCAGATTAATGTTATTTATCGAAGTTTAACGGATTTTTAGCTTTTTTGGTAGAAAATAAACATGTCTTTGTTTAGTTATATATTTGATAAGCAATGATTAATTTAACTAGAACCGAAAAACTTATTTCGGTGAGCTTTAAGTTAATATCAAGCGACTAGCAAATGGAGGACATTTAAAAATGAAAGTACATATTATGAAAACATCGAATAGTAATAACACCTGATATGGATGATCAGTCATATTTTAAAATAAATTTTATATTGTTACAAAATTCTAATGTTTCGTTTATTTATTGACATGTTATGTTCAGTGAATATGTTGTGATTCAGACATTTTTAGAAGGCAGAAGATAATTTGATCGAAAAAATTATTATATGAAATATATTTCATTATGATAAACAATGAAAAGTCATATTGAACGGATAAATGAAGAAATTTATTAATTCTCATAAACTACTCAAATTGTTCTAATTACTGGTATTGAAAGGTTAAAGAAATTTGTTTGAAGACAATATCTCTTCAGCTCCAATAACTGAGACTTAGAGTTGAGAACCACTGGATTAGGCACGTAGGTCAGAGTTTTCTATCATACTTGTTAGTAATATAAGAATGATCTCATCGATACACCTGAATGAGACATTTTTTTTGGTTATATCGGGAATGGAATCCAAAACTCTTCTATGGACACAAGCGTTTTACTAACTTGGCCATGGCGGTCGTCCACAAGAAATGAATAAAGATATAAACGTAGTCGTTACTGATTTTTAAGAATAATAAAGATTTATCTTTTTTGCTTGTCTATCAGAGGATGTCGAAAGTATGTATTTATTGGTTACTAAAATAAGTGTTCAAAACATGTCTTTAATTCGGATAAAAAAAGGGCATGATTGAAAATAATTGAACATTGTCAATTGAAATTCTTGCTTCACACGTTGGGACATTCTTTTTTCCAAAGACTAAGAATAACCAAGGGAAAGAAAAAAATAAAGAATTGTTGCCTTTTATTTCAACTAAGGAATTTGATGGAATATGTGAAAATTCCAAGGGTTTAACACTTAAATTGGACACAGAAAATTCCGGAAATCGTTAGACATTTTCATTATATATCTGTCCCAACTAAACATTGAAATAATAGCAGACTTTATATATTTGAAAAATAAAATACTTGGAAGATTTTCGAAACCATTGTCAAAAACGAATTTGGACGTAAGCACTGCAGGCAGGGATGATGTGTACGAAATACGAGTATGTTAAGGATCTGAAGTCTCCAAATACATTTGATATGAAAAAGATGCCTAAGGCTAAATCATCGAATATAAAAATTTCACTTTGCAAAACTCTTACTGAACAAAATGGAGATGATAACATCTTTAGGATTATAATAATGTCAATTTTAGGTGACTTATTTATTTATTTTATTTTGTTAACACTCAATTGCAAAAAAACAATCCGGCGGGTTTATTGTCAGTCTGTTTTATGTTGCAATTAACTAGACCAAAGAAAATAAAGCAAGTTACGTGATTGCAAAAAAATAATTCAATGATTATTCATTTTCATGAAATTAATGAACAATATACTCGTGCATATTCGAAGTAAAAATAAGTATGAAATATAATTAATCAAAGGAAAAGGTAGGGATGGTGGGGAGGAAAAAACATCAGGAATGAACCACGTTATATTAATGACCAGAAATTAAAAGTTTTTTCAGTCGCTTCTTAAAGCATACCAAGGAAGGACACAGTCTAACATTGGTTTGCAACTGATTCCAGAGTCTCACTGCATGAACAGTAAAATACGACGTAAAAAAAGAAGAGCGGTGAATTCGGAACGTCAATAAACAATTTTCTGTTTGAGTGTAGCGCAAGTTCAAGATCGGAAACGTGTTGAAATTTTTCAGCGAGATAAGAAGGGGTGGCGTTATCACTTGTGAATAAAAATACGGCGTTATCACTTGTGAACAAAAATGTCTGCTATCCTGTGGAGGAATAACACTTTCACGTGTATTATTGATGATAATTCTATAAAGATGTTGCACTTAACCAAGCAAACAGTATTGATAGAACTAATGGCAATAAGACAGATGTTCAAGATAATGAGCAAGTTAAATTTGCTGCGTCTTTTCACTAGGCTTACAGTATTATTTAAGTGTTGATTTAAAGCAATGTAATTTTGTTTATATTTTAACTTTAGTAAAATATGCATTCAGATGATAAATGGTCTAAGAGTAAAGCAACTACAATAACCATTTATCTAATCTGGGACACCCGCTTGCTTAGCGTGAATGCTAATCGTTACACCACGACCAGCAACAAGGGAACATCAGCGCTTCAAATAGGGAACAATATAAACAACTACACTTCTTTGAAGTGTTTTTCGGATGTGTTTTCGTATTGAGTTGGCTTAGCAGTCTTTGTTCTCTAAGCGTTGTCGAAAACATTGCTTAATATATACATCACTCTGATGATAAAGACTGCAACGTCGGTTATCATTAAAGTACGGTAACAACTCCTTAAACCTTTCAAAGATCATACATTATAATAAAATAACATTAAATTAAATAAAAAAATCTCTACAACTGAAGAGTAAAACTTATAAACCACATAACAACCATGTTTTTGAATTTTTTTTTAATGGAAAAACAGTATATCAACAAGCGACCCACAAATGGCATATATGTGAATTCAAACTATAAAAATAGCTTTATATAATTTGTATGTTTTTTTTATTTTTCACAAATAAAACATTTTGTAGAAAATGTGCAGTTTTTTTTCTTATATTTCTTCACGTATTTTTTGGCTCTTGAGTGGTTTGTGAGTTTTACTCTTCAATTATGAAAGCTTCTGATTCGTACATATTTCAGAATTTGATTGATTTGGTCACGCTTCGTATTTCTAGGGTTTTCCAAACTTTTTGGGCCTTCGTTAATACTCACATATAATGTGTTTACATTTCTTATGTGATTCGTTATTTCTATGTAATATTACTATTTCAATTTATCTTTTTTAATTTAAAATATTGCACCATTTTTACATACGCATTATTTTCCAACGTATTCAATCCTTATTCTGCCATCTATGATTCACCTACTCACTGAATGCAATCCTCTCATTTCCCCTTTCTAACTTTCATCACTTTTGGTACCACGTCTTTGCCAGTTATACCATATTGTGAAAAATATTCAATAATGAGCAGCCAACTTTGCCTCTCTTGTATTTATTAGTTTGATGAACACATTGTATACTATATAACCGACTATTTCACTCTCGTGCATGCATATACTCTTCTTTCAACATTGCATTTTGCGCGGCCATTCGATGAAAACTTGCTTCCAAAATCCTCTACTTGTTCTTTTATCTCGTTTTTCATTTTTATTTTACACACTTTCTAACTTCCTCCCTCTATAACCATAACTTTGAACATTTCAGTATTTTTATTTAACTCTTCCGATTCACACTTTTGATTCATATTCTTTATTCATATTCCAGGCAATCTCCATGGATCTTCCTCGAATAACAACCAGAGGAAGACAAAAAATTCATGGGTGGTGCAAAAAGAAAACCTGATGCAGAGGCACGGCCTGGGGGACGTAGTCCGGGGCAAAAGAGCATACAACCTGAGGACGAGGAGAGCTGACCCCAACAGTCTTCGCAGACGGTGAGTTTGGATGGAGCCAGGGAGAAGAAGAAGATTCACATTCCTTATATGAAATTAAAAAAATTAACGAAACTTAAATACTATACATACATAAATACCAATACGCTGTTTCGTTGCTGAGATAAATGGAGAGAACAGAGCGCTAGATTTTTATGTCCCGAAATTCGTACATCTTCTCATGCAGCTTAGATTATGTATTTGACTTTTTCTTATTTCAAAATATCATTCACTTGACCCAACCACGTTTTTTATGGTCTCACACCATCACGACTTCAAATCACGTTTGCACTGTATATTTGTTTTCTTAGTATATCTTCATTGATTCATTCCACGTGAACAAACCATCTAAGAGTCCTCTTATTCATTTTGCTTAGCACGTCCAGCTTAAATTCACGTTTATTTGTATTCTTGTGAAACTAAAAAAAATCTACAAAACGTTAAAAAGGCAATTATTCATACGTGACATTTAAATAAGTTGTTTTTCTTCTTTCAACTTCATTCTATTTTCTTTCTAAATCTTTGCCATTTTTTTATAAATGCAAAAGCTTTGAAATTTATTGAAATATTATTTTTCGAATCTCTTAAGTTTTTTTCTCGAGAGTTCCTTTATTCTATGGTATAGTATTACCATATTTTTGTATAAATTTCGTATCAAATCCAATCCGTAGAAATCATTAAATTATTTAGGTTAGTTACATATTGTTTTCAGTCTTCAAAGTATGTTTTGTAGATTCCTTGTGTCTTTGAGTGATTTTATTGTAGTGAAAATTATTTGTTAGAGAAATCTCTTGAAATCAAAAATTTACACTGTGGCTATATACATAAATAAATTTGCCTGTAACTATTCATTTTATCAATATGACACATACTCGGAGTTTTATTTCTTTCAAAATCAACATAATTAAATATTTTCAGTTTCATTCCAGAAACGGATTCAACTCAACATTTTGGTAAAATAACCTTCAAATGTAAGTTTCTTATTGTTTCTACGAGACAAAGCTTAAATCTTCTTCTTCTTCTCCCTGGCTCTATCCCAACTCACTGTCTGCGAAGACTGTTGGGGTCAGCTCTCCTCCTCCTCAGGTTGTATGCTCTTCTGTCCCGGACTACGTACCCCAGGTCGTGCCTCTGCATCAGGTTATCTTTTTGCACCACCCATGAATTTTTTGGTCTTCCTCTGTTATTCGAGGAAAATCCATGGAGATTGCCTGGTTTACAATGAGATCGGGTGCTCTGCGTCCAACGTACCCATATCATATCAATCTCCTCATCTCCATCTTACTGTTAATGTGTGTAACACCTAGGCTTCCACGAATGCGTAAGCTTTTTATTTTGTCTCTTAGGGACACACCAGCTCACCATCTTAGCATGCGCATTTCAGCAGTTTCTAGTTGCCGAGACAAAGCTTTAATATAAAGTAAAATATACTTATTACCAATATTATTAATCAAAACGATAAGATTGCTGCAAAAAGAGTTGCATATGTTAAAATAAAGATACGATCACGTCAATCGCATCGAGTAAGTGAGACTCGAGAGGAGCAGCAACACGACGACAACGGCACAAAGACAAGCACAACGGTATATTAAAAAATGTATTAGCAAAATTAGTGGATTAAGACATGTAGTGTCCATAAAGTATAACATAATGCAACAAATAACGATCTAGAACATATTAGAGCCTAAAACTTCAGAAGTCAACAGCTTTTTCGAGTAAGCAAGACTCGAGAGATGATGCAAGATGACAAAAGCACAAAGACAAGCACAATGGTATATTAAAGAATATATTTGCTAAATTGACGGGTTATTACTCTAGTATAATCCATAAAGTATTACACGCAACAAATAACAATCAAGAACATATTATAAACTAAAACCTTAGGAGTCAACAGCTTATTTGGTCCTAGTTGGCCGAAAATGTGCTAATTAGGACGCTAGAGACCAGAGATTCACGGAAGTCGGTGGAAAAAGGTGCAAGTGGAGAGATATTGTACAATATTATAACTTTGTATTATACTTTTGGCGTATATAGTAGAATTTCTTTCGGTAAAGTAGGAAACATTAATTTTCTAATGTTTAAAGTCTTTATAAATGAAGCATCCAATATTATCATTTATTTAGTAAAATTTGGAATTAAATTTACTAATGGACTTCTGCATCAAGTGAAATAATTTTAACTTCAAAAAGGCAATACTATATACAAACAAGCAAATGACTTGGATATTGGCTCACCATTGTTTCCACTAGACTATTTTGTGAAGTATATTTAAGTTAGTTAGAAATGTTTTGTGCTGGTTTAGGTATGCAGATGACATTCTTTGTGTTTGGACAAGTATCGAAAAACTAATACACATTTTATTTAAATATCTAAATTCTAGTATTTCATAAAATTGATACTTGAAATAGAACAGGATGGAAAATTAAATTTCTTGGACATGATGTTATCTCGAAAAATGGGCACATTTGACTTTGACATCTATAGAAAAGATACTTACTCAGACTTTATAGTTCCAGCAACTTCCAATCATCAAGGCAATCATAAATTCACCACCTTCATCTTTATGCTTCATCGATTTCTCAGTGTCCCCTTAATCGAAGACAATTTACAAAATGATTTAAACGTCATAAAAAATTGCAATAAATAATAATTTCTTTAAAAGCCGGATTGATTCACTCTTAAAAACAAAATAAAAAAGGAAGTAATTAAAAATCATATATTTAACGACACCATTAAAAATACCTATCATATAAATGGAACAAACATCTTTTTATAAAAATATAACAATCGAAATAATTTTTTTTTTCATGTCACTAAAGCTAGCTTTTTACACTAATCTTAATTTACGGAAACTTCTATAAAGAGAATAGAAAAAAACGAAATAAATACTTAACAATAGTGGTATGTATTCAACATTTATGTGCTGAATACGATAATTGTAATATATGTTAGGGAGATCTTTCGAAAAAAGATTTCGCAAACACAAGTCTACTAACGAATCCTCTAATTTATTTTGAAGTGGTTTATCATTGTCGTCGAGAAAATCAAACATTTTCTATCGGTGACACGAAATGCTTGCATATAAATTATAACGGAAAAATTTAGAGGACAGATTAGAGGCCCTGAAAATATCCAAGACAGAGCATTGGGCGAAACATCTGGTAAATACAAACCTTCCCAAGATCTCCCCGCTTCTTGCTAAAGTTGTATCCTGCCTTTCTCCATACTCCCCAACCAAAAGTTTTACCGTTAGATGCGTGTGTATGTCGGTACCAATTCAAACATAATTCAGCCTTGTTTGTGATCTTCTAATGATGAGGTGAAAATCTTGAAACCATCAGGGTTATACCGTTATATTAAGTGGAATAAACAGTGTTTGAGTAAATAATTTATTTAATTAACTCTTAAATAAATTCTAATGTCTTTTAACCTCCACAGTGTCTTTACTGTGAAGGTTGAAATATATGCTAGGCATAAAGTGTGTGTTAAACACGATTATTAGTTTTTATGCAGCATTTATATTTTTTTAATCTGTTTTTATTGCATTACAATTTTGTTCATGACAAACCCTGGCGAGTTAATTTCCATGTGGCAATAACTTCCAACAAAACAAAAGTATTATAAAGAGACCTTAGGTGTAAACAGACTGGAACTGGGCCCGCTGGAAGACGTGTGTCTTCTCAACTTAGAGTCACAGAGGTTGTCATGGAAGCTTAAGTGTTTCAAGATCTTTATGCTCATCCAAGTTAAATGAAAGTATAACAATAACTTAGTTAAATGTCTTCAGATTCGTAAAATAAACCGTATTCTTAAATGATGTTTGGCATTGTCGACACAGTCCTGTGCTTTAAAATATATTTCATAGAATACTTAAATTTTATAAAACTTAAATAGTTTAATAAAATGTTTCAACTATTTAATTCGTGATATCTACTAATATTTTTATGATATGGTAAAAATTAAAAAAATATATTTCAAACATTGCTACATACGCGTTCTTGTTGAGGGTGCAAATCGAAACATATTTCAAACATTGCTACGTACGTGTTCTTGTTGAGGGTGCAAATCGAAACATCTTTCAAACATTGTTACGTACGCGTTCTTGTTGAGGGTGCAAATTGAAATTTATTTAGGAATATTTATAAATCGATTTTGATTGAAAATTTATAAATTGATTGAAGATGACTTAAAATAATCAGTCCGTTGGAGTAAAACATGTTATTTTTCGGATTCAGTTCTTAGAAACGAATCCTTTAAATAAATTTGAAATTCAACCAGATCATGTTCAGACCATCAATCGTCATTTCAAATCAAATAAACAATATGAAGAAGCACCCCTTGACGGGGCTCAAGCCCCTTTTTGGCGCTAATTCCGGCAGTCACTGGCGTGAATTGCACAATTACGTGGAGTGAGCGGGGGGTTGTTTTGGTGCTGAGGGGTGAGCATTACTCAAAACACTGTACTTTGCTGAGCGAGGTTACTCCCTTTCCATCCACCTCGACTGACACAACCGCAGGCTTTATTCCATTTTGTTTCCGTTTATTGTGTTTCTTGTAAATATAATTACTCCTGAAATTTATTTTATTTAATTTCAGCTCCAGCTCATATGGTTGATAATTACTTTTCATAAATTCCTTTGCTCCAGAATAGTTCTGGAACTTTTACATTAAAAAAAAACTGGTTTAAAAGTTAAATGGCAAATAATTATCGTTGAACTGCCTAGTTGGAAGAAATACAGAGATATACAAAAAAACCGTAACTACATAAAAAATGTGAAGTTAGGGACAAGGTATATATCGAGCTCTATATCTTGAGGGCAAATAACAGAGAAATCACGATATGTACAATCTCTGCCGAGACATTTTTGTCTTCAAATTTATTAGGAGTGAAATCATCTTATGTCATTGAACGCGTAAGTCTTACTTCCATAAGGGTATCTCCAATATGGTATCTCCAAACTGCTTAACTATTTCAATGTATTACTGCCTAACTACGAGTATTTCAATGATGTCTCAGCTATTTCATTTCCCATTTGTCATTTTGTAAAATTTGGACTCCTTTGAGGCTTTTCTTTTTTTCGTTCTTGCTGACAACCTGAGATGGTATATGTGGGTTTACTTTTTATTTTGTTTTCTGCCATACGTTTTTGTTTTTTTTATATTTATTCTTTAATCTAGATGTGCGGGAGTGTGGGATGGAAGCCCCTCGATGCCCTTGCGGTCGGGCTCGCCCTACATTGGTGGGGTGTATCTCGGCCGGGGGAACGTTTGTGGGATAAGCCCGGACCTTTTAATGTCTTCTCTCTTGAATATATTTTTTTGTCATCTACTTATTTTTTTGTGTTTTTTTTTATATTATTGTTCTACGTGTTCAAGGGTGTGGGCTGAAAAGCATCTGGTGTCCCCGTGGCTGGGTTCGCCCTATATTGGTGTGGTATATCTTGGCCGAGGGAATAATATTAGATGAGCCAAGACCTTTTGATCGCTTCTGTATTTAATGTATTATCTGCAATTTATGTGTTTTAGAAGTGTTATTTAAATATATTTTGTACATACTATGTTTCTGTCAATAAACCTATATTTATTTATTTATTCAATATCAAGCATTTCAGTGTTATGACCCAAAATTAGGTCGAAGAACAGTTTCTTCAAGGACATATCGACACATTAAAGAGATTTACTTCTTAGTTGGTAAAATACTCGACATTCAATCTTTGGCTTATGGGTTTGATTCCCGATGGAATTACAAAAAGAGTATCTGTCTCGTTTATTTATTATATAAGACTATTTTATACATTTCTAGTTGATTGAAAGAAATGGCTTTACCACAGTAAGTCCACCAAGTTGTTTTATACACAACGAAATATTATATAATATCCAATATTTGTAATAATAAAAGAGTAATGAGATACTCGTTTCTGAAGTCAGTGCATGAAAATTACAGAGAATAATCGATTGCAAGGTTCGTCCTTAGCAATCACTCATTTCGAGTTCGATCGCACAGTTCGTTCCAAGGTGTCACTCACTCCGTGTTTACGATCACGCGGCTCGTTTTCAGGTGGCACTTGCTCCGTGCTCGCGATCGCACTGCTCGTCCTCAGGAATCCCTCACTCTATATTTGAGATTGCATGGCTCGTTTTCAGTAGTCACTCGCTTCGTTCTCGCGATCGCACTGCCCGCCCTCAGGAGACCCTTACTCTGTGTTCGCGAACGCTCAGCCCGTTTTAAGGATTCACTCATTCCGTATTCGCGATCAAAGAATGACTGAGAATACGAGTATATCGTTCTTATGCGTAGATGGAACCTTTAGGCTTTACTAATTTTGGTCTCAAACGTAGGAAAACCTACTTGAAAATTAGCAGACTAGGAAAATAAAGATTTTTTCGTACATTTGAAAATTTTCCTTTGAAGTCTTCTTTTAATATTCATTTTTTAATAAATAATAATGGATAAACAAAGCTTTAATTATTATATAGTTGACATGTAAAATTTATTGGTGTATACTCCAGAAGTTCTAAACCTAAATGCTTGATTAATGAAACCAAAGAGAATATCATCTCCCGGTCACACTCTTTAATCTATCCAAACCACCAGTATGGATATGTTGAAGGGCTACCATACAAATGAAAAATCTAACTTAAACAATGACTTCCATAAAGTTAGAACTAAAACCTTTTTTTACATCAAATGAAAAACAATTCATATTAATGAACAAAAAGGTGATCGAAATGTCTTAATGGTGACATCTATTTATAAAAAGTGTAACTAACTAAACACGATACATGGTAACATTAACAATAATGGTGATATATTACGTAAGCGCTGTATGTGAACGAAACAAATATAAATATGGCGTTTTTATGTAGGTCACAGCGACATTTAATGGAAATCACATGAAGACATTACAGCTAATGCTTTTTTGATTTTCTACATAGATATTTCCAGAGCTTTTACGCGCTAATAACGTTTATGGCGCTCTTTTCTGACACTGAAAATGTCGGTTTAGATTTTCATGATCGTCCCGATACTTCATACTTGAAGACGACGAAAAGGTAGTACTCGTACAATAAATAAATTGCGCGAATTTTTAGGGATTTTCGCTTCGTAATTACCGTCATTAAATTCTATGTCAAAGTTTTGGAATTTTATTCATTTGTTAATTTTTGAACAACCAATGAAATTTTTATATTTAGAAAAATAGGGTAACTTTTTTCTTGAAAATTTTGATAAACAACTAACTCGTTTTTTGTCTGAGACTGAACTAATGTAAACATAAGATAATTAATTTAACAGTATGATAAACTCATAGCATAAATTGGATCCATGTGTGGAAATACGAAGAACATTTTTAAAGTATTAATTACACTACACGTAGTAAATAAATAAACTGGTGATCTATGTTAGGTCAAAACATAAGTGTTCTGATCAAGGGGAAAATCACCTAAGCGATGAATACAGCTCGTTAGGACAACAGTCAACAGCTCATCCCAACAATATTTATGTTAGTAAAAAAGCTGCTGATCATGAAAAATGGAGGCATATAATTATTTCTGCAGTGTGGTTGATTCACTTGGAAGATTAAGTCCAATGATAACGATTGTTTTGTTAAGAACATAATGGATAGCAAGATAAAAGTTCTTAAAATATTATTGATAAGATGTGTTGAACGTATTTTACATGGCTTCTGAATAACCTACATACCAGGAAAGAGGATGGCCACTGGAGACAATATTATATGTCACAAAAGTATTTTTCATGCCTCTTGAGTTGTTCAAGACTCACAAGTGGTCAGTCTTATCTTAATATGCGTTTATTAATGTGATATTTAGTAAAATAATAAAAAATAATAGGTTACATACATCATTTTTAATGTTGTTATAAATAAAAATTGTTGTTACCACAACCATTTTTTTATGATTGATTTATCACGGTTTGGTAATTTAAGATATGGTACATGAACGAAATAATGAATGATTTTAAATAACGTTTAATTAACCCAGTTTTTATATAATTTTATGAAGAATGTAACATAAAAGTCCGTTATCTTGAAGATAACTCTCTGAACCTCTTAAAATAAAGACACCTCGAGAGCTATTCGTTTTCAGATGGAACATGTTTTTTACCCAGTGCAGTTTCATGCCCAGATTATATAAATAAAAAATACATGAATAAATATAAATAGTACATGTTATTTATTATTCATAAAATTTTACTCTTAAATATCGTATCTTGTTTATATCTAAAAATTCAAAACAAACTAAGTATGAAATAAAAACTTGAATTTCAAGGAAATAAATCATAATCAATAAAAAGGAGAAAGCATTTAAAATTATCATTAAAAAGGGTCACAAGTTTTATTACCAAAACGGAGACATTTATTAATGCGAATGAAATCTCCAGCAGTTTTGCAGGATTTACATAAATGCACATTAAGTAAGATTTGAAATATCTGTATAGAAAAATTCAATGGATCTACATAAAACGATTCAAGAAGCAATTGATTCAAACGAAGATGGCGAAACCCGGAATAAGGAGAAAGATCAGAGGGGCTAAGTATTAAAATTTTAAAGCTCCTTTGAGTAAAACGAGACTCTTATTTGCCAAAGAAATGTATATCTTTCCGTTGAAAAGAATTTGAAATCAGAAAACGAAAAAAAAAAGCATGAAAGAATATAAAGAAATGGATATACAAAGTCTAAAACATCTTAGAATACAACGATTAAGTGATGCAAAGTATTAAAAATTTTCTCAAATATTTCATGGGTATTATTATGCTTAAAGAATCACGGCCAACTTCTTAAAATATTTACAGCCTTAAACACGTGTACCCATATTTCATCCGAGAATTAAAGCATCCATTATTTTTGATTTTTTATTAAACTATTGTGTCATTCTATTTAAATTTTATTTTAACAAGTTATATACTCGCTTAAATATATTGCTTGGACATTCGCCGCAATATTGTATGCAGAAGCAATAAACACAAACAACTCAGTGATCCCAACCACCTTATGTATATTCAAATACCAACACAACCAAGTTTGAGGTCTCGCTGGAGTTTTATGAACACCCGCAACCCCCTCGAAAGTTTTCCGAATAGTGAACGTGTTGATTTTTGAAGAACTGGAAGCCGATGAAATGAATGCAACCGTCGGAGTGCATGTCGATGGGACACCACATAGAAGTATGAAGATCTTTTAATTGCTTACGCACCTACGTGGATAAATAAAACTAAAATCTCATCAGGTGGACGATAAACACATAGGATCCACCGCTTTGTATGTGTAACATTCAATCAATGTCGATGGCTTGTCCACTGTACCGCGTACGTTAAAAGGAAGCACCAATGCATTGGCAATCACAGTTGTATATTGTCGGGCTGATACGATCAAGATATGGTGTTATCGATACGATTGGAATAAAACGACATAAATGATCAAGTCTTAGGAGTCCGAATTCAGAAACTGAACTTGATTATCCAACCTTAATTTACTTTACTTAAGAGATATGATTAAAGGAAAAATCTCAATTGTTTTTAACACTTGTGAAAAGTAACACTGAATAGAAGTCAAAATTAATATTATAGTTATGATTTAATATTAAGTATTGGCGTTGTTGTCTATATATGCGTCTTAATACATATTTATATTAAATAAAAATTCCAGGTAAAATCTTCACCATGCCTTGGTTCCATAAAAGAAACTTGTCCAAACGAATTGTTTATTTCATATGCAGGAAGAGAATGTCTGAGATAGGAAGCCACCTTTGTAAAATCTATTTCAAGAAGAGCCTTACATGTGCGTGTGAGATGGGAGAGAAAACCCTTCACGAGGTTTTCTTTGGAATGTTCTGTACGCGCTTCATATTATCTTGACACGTATAAATGCCTCCCGCTTGTTCAACATGTCCCGCCTATTTTTACTTAATTCTGCTCCAAATAATTGTAACATATCTGATTTTATTGTCCAAAACTTCTTGAATATCTATCTGTTCCAAATATTTCTACATTCTCTTATTTTCTTTAAAAATACATTGCTACAAATCCCCCTCTTTACAGGGTGGAGTACCAAATCATTGTATTTACAGGATGAAATTCAAAATAACTGTATTTACAGGATAGAATACCAAATCACCCTCTTTACAGGATGGAATACCAAATTAACTGACGTAATAACAATATTGCAAATAACTTTCAGAATTGAATTATTGTGCGCTGGCTAAGATGTTAAATTTTCAATCAAGATTTTTTTGCCATTCAAATATCTTTTCAACCAGTATACTTTGATTGCGGGTGCGTTATAGCTAAAATATTATGCAATTATTAAAAAAAAAAGTTTAATACCCCATTGAAGCTCCTCGTACATAATTTAGTTGAGTTTTCCTAAAAATATGTTTTATTGACGCATTTTTTCGGAAACAGGACATCATTTTTCTTTAAATTCTGACATAAGGATTGTTCTACGAGTCTCTCGTTCTCTGTGCTTAGAAGGCAATAAAAATCCATAACACCCACATATAGTAGTAAGAATAACGAATTACGTCTCGAGTAAATGGTCTTTTATTTCATATTTGATATCAAGGAACAAAATTATATGATACATATTTTTCGTACATACATACTCGTACATACCATCACGCCACACTCTTTTGGGGTGGGCAGGGAGAACAAAAATCCACACATATTTAAACAGCCTTTCCCTGATCCGCACTCACATGTTTTTCAGTTCTTCAAGCCTTTTACCTTTCCCTGAATCAAAGTTTTACTTTGAACTCGTATATCCCAATATTCCATAAACGAGTATGTTGATTTTTATATTTCGGTACATTTTGTAAAATTATTGAATGTGTTGCATTGCACCATTTTAAACAATTAGCCGGAATAAAGTTATTATATTTTTATTATCAACATTATAATTAACGTACAAATTTCGCTCCGGTATGGCGTGCTAGTTAATGCGCAAAGATCAAATCACCAAAAATATTTTTGCTCCTGACAAAAAATAACTGGCAATAATAAATATTCTTTTGAACAATTTTCCAAGTAAATGGAAAATTCTTTACTGTTGAATAATATATTGAATATTTTCGAGGAAGTTGTTTATGATTTTAAAATATTAGAACAGCTTTATTTTTTTAATTTAAATCATAAAAATGTAATTGTTAAAACTAAAAAAAAAAAGATTTCTGGCTCAAAAATTGATGTTATTTATTTATGTAAACAACATGTAGTGATTTTGACTTAAAATTTTTATATTTTTAATGAAATTTCTAAAAATATGTTCAAAAAGTATAAACATAAAAGTGACTTATACAAAATTATAATAATAAAGAAGCACATGCATACTAACCCACACATACAAGCACACAACATTCCAGAGCTCAGAAAATCTAGGGCCGTATTTCACGCATACAAAAAAAATATCTGTTTAGAAAATTAAGAAAAAAACGTACATATTCTGAAGACTATTTCATGTTGTAGGGACAGGACAGGATTAAAAAATACCGATCAAGGAAGCTCGGTATCCACTTCAACTAGACCAGTGTTTCCCAACGTTTTTTGTGCTATGCCCCACCTAAGCCTTTCTAAAATTCTTATGCCTCCCCTACGTAACGGTGACGCGACAAAGCAATCAAAATACGACTAAACTCTGAATGAGTCAATTTTAGAATTGCCCCCCTTAAAAATCAAATTGCCCCCCTGTGGGGCGTGGGCCCCACGTTGGGAAACACTGAACTAGACAGTTAATATATTGAGGCCCTAATACTATTTAAAATTAGAGATGTTACTTAATTAAACAATATTACTTGTTATTTTTATTTCCATATTATTTGTTATTTTCAGGGCACGATTATGATTCTTCATAATTAATTTTTATAAAATTATTTCATTCATTTCATGTTTCTATTAGAAATACCTTTTTGTTATATAATTATTCATATGTCATCCTAAACCACATGTGTTTTTCTGACAGTTCATTTCTATAAAATATATTCTCCCTTGAAAATTTATAACATACAAGCGTATGGTTGAATCCCGAAGCTGAAGGATATTTTAGGAAACGAAGAAAAATCATAAAAAGTATTGAAAGGGATTTATTTGGAATCCTTTTTACTCATTTCAAGCGAACTAAAACTAAAAGAGAAATATTTTTTTCCTTCTAAAACTCGATATTTATGGACATGGTTGTGAAACAGTTGATTGTATTTCATATTGTTGTAGAAAAAGAAAATATTATTAAAGTACGATTTATTCAAGGTAGTAATTTTTTTTCTTAATTCAACGACCGAGTTCTTTTTAGATTTTAAGTTATCAATATGTTGAAAATAAGCTTAAAAAATAATGTTATTCGACTCTGCAGGTGAAAGTAAGTTTAATGATCGCATCAAAATTAGCCATCAGCAGATTGGTTTATTTTGCTTATATAATTAACTAAAATCAGATTTATCTATTTTGTTTATACGAGGGTGGATCAAATATAAAAGAGACTTTTTTGATAAAAGGAAAAAATAAGTAAAATAAAACACTTATTTTATATTTTTGTGTTAACCACAGGTTTAATTAAGGTTCACAACTAGTTTCGAAGACCACCGTCTTCTTCGTCAGGTGAATATAAACTAAGTTGCTAAAATATATTCTGTACGAGTGTAAATAACATAATATAAAAGAGGTGAGGTAGGGGAGTGAAGTGGGGAGAGATGTAATACAATGGTGAAGGGGGCGTGGAAAAAATATGTGAAAGTGAATGTGAATCTTTAAGACAAGGGAGGATTTTAAATTGGGAACATATTAAGCAGAGGGCTATTATGAAAATTGGTCTGGTTATTGATGATATTTAGACTTAATTTTATAGATTTTTTAATCTCGAAATCTCTTATGTACTCGTATTACAAATTATTTTGCAAAAAAACAATAGGTAGGTAATTTTATTTGGGCACACCATTTTAATGGATCTGGGTTTATTGCCTTTCATTTGTTGTGTCCCCAGTGAACTAGGCTTTTGCCTGTATCTCGCTGAGGAAATAAAGCATTTAAAATAAATCGACACTTCTTTCCGATTTTTTATTTTATAAAACCCCGTTGCACATTCTCGTCAACCTGACAAACAGTGACACTCAATTACATATTATGTATACATCACGCGAAATCAAACTCCTCACACTTCATCACTCCAGACAGACCAAAAACATTAATCTCACAATATACCGCACATAATCATAAAAATATATAAAAAAAAACAAACATAAAACAACACGAAACACCACACTCAAGAGCTCACACAAACCTTTTCTGTAAGTCGTTCCTCGTGGAAACTCAAGTACTCAAACTCCTGTCGCAATAACAACCACGCTCCGATCGACCGCCTAAATTGTTTTCCTCCATTTGCCTTTATTGAATTCGGCACCCAATTGTATATCATGGGAACTAAATAGGCATATTGCTAAAACTAAATGTATAGTTAAGGCATTGTGGAGATTTAAAGACATTGTGATTTGTTTTATTAAATTATGTTTATTCCACTTAAAGTGGAATAAACAGTGTTTAATAAAACAAATTACAATATTTCTAATCACTTACTTCCGTATTCTAATACTTTGTGTTATTTTAAGTGGTCACACTTCTACAGCATTTATTTGTATGTTCTTGGTATTTTATACATGCACGTTTTAATCTACGTCCTTTGATTTTTCAAATAGATGTATAATATTTTCGTTTAAATAGATAAACAATGTAGATTTTTAATATTGTTTAAAACTAAAATATCACATGTTTCATGATGTTTATGTTTTTTTTTGCTAAGATATTTGATTATTAGACCAATTTTTTTATTAAATTTTTTTTAACTGTCACGATATTTATTTATTGACATTTATGCAATTTATAGGCACATAATCTTTTAACAAGACTTTTTTTATGCCACGATATTTATTTCATGATATTTATGGTGTTTTTGTGCCAGGATATTTTTATACGAGAATTAATTTTTAACTTGTCAGGTTTTTTTAATGCTACGATATTTATTTCATGATATTTTTGGTGTTTTCTTTGCTACGATATTTTTTTTAATACGTTTAATTTTTAACTTGTCAGGTTTTTTATTACCACAATATTTATGGTGTTTTTTTGCAAAGTTTTTTTTTAACATAGTAAATTTTTAACTTGTCCGTTTTTTTTACACCACATGACACTTGCGTATACTCCTTCATATATATATATGAGTTCAAGGTCATTATTCAAGAAGGAGGTTTTTTTTTAATAATACTATATTTATTTCATGATATTAATGGTGTTTTTTTAATAAAGATATTTTTTTAATAAACTTAATTTTTTACTTGTCAATATTTTATTTCCACATCTTCCTAATTTAACAATGAATTATTTCTTTTTGTACATTATCATGGATAAAGTACTTTTCATTGATCGTAGGGCGATTGGACAGAAAAATATTTCAAGACAATAAACGTCATAATTTTGAAGTCGTAAGAAGCGTCATAATTTTTATTATTTGTAGAACACATCAAGAAAAGTTGTTTTCATGTAAAAAAAAAACAAAAATATTTTTTTCTTTGGAAATATTGTTTTTCTACAAGTTTCCTTAAACTGTTGTGAATTAAATATATATAAGAATGCCATCAGCTTTGTTCGAGTTTATTTTTTAAGGTAAAAATCTTACAAAGAAAAGTCTGCCAACAACGTATTTTAAAACGTTCAAATTGAAAAATTCCCGGAATTTTCAATAAAACTTGTAAATTTTTGTGAAAAATTTCTCCTTTGAGATGTTAAATGTAATAAATCAGGACGTGATGCAAAAAGGAATGTAGACCTATCGAAAAAATTTACCGAAGTCGGATTTTTTTTCTTAAAACGCAAAAGAAAAAAAAATCAAGAATTAAGAATTTCGATATGATTCCAAGTATAGTACTTTCTGTTTTTTTTTATGTTTATCTTAAACTTCCCATTTTTTATTGCAGTAGACGACATTATCTCTGGATATTGTGGAGACGTCCTTCCTCTCTACCTACCCTCCAAGGGACATAAAGTGATATAATATCAGTGTGTTTGGCGTTTGCGTTAAATACAATACAACATGGTGGGTTTATTTTCAGGAAGCAAACTCTGTGAACCAACCAAATAGATATTTAAGACGCCTTAAGTAATAATCAGACTGAAAACATAAATATCATTCACTTTATTTAACCATACTTTTTATGGTTTTCTTTTACCACGCCTTCCACTTACATTTGGACTATGTTGCATATTTGTTTTGATGGTCTTTCTTCATTCATTCATTCCACATATCATTTCAGAGTGCTAGTCTTCAACTAACTCAACATATTTACGTTCATTCATCCCTTTTCAATAAAAAATATTAGATGCTACAAAAAGTGTAAATACTGAAACATTCATTGACAGGATTCATGTAAAATTACAGTTAGAACAAAGTGCTCATATATATTTTATGTACATGCTACCCTATATAATATAAGAAAATAAAATTATATGTTGACAATAATTAAAACAATATACCATAATATAATTAATTCAAACACATCAATTAATACACATCAATATTTCCTTCCTGTATCTTTTTACAATAATATAAATTTATAAAATCAAAACATTGAGTAAGGAATATATATCATGAAATATTTGGCATAATGAATGGATAAAACTATCTGTATATTCGTGTTATTTTATTGTTCGAGTCTTTTTTTAATTTTTTTTTGAGCAAACTTTAAATGGTTGCAGAATAACACGAAGAGGTCTATTTTGCAATTCAGTAAATACACTCGAATAAAGACCATGCTTTAGAAACTATTGTAGGTATGTATAAAACAATTAATATTTTTTTTTAATATCGCAGTCTTGATTTTTAAGTCATTTCAAAAAATACATTTTTTTGTTGCATATTGTAAAATCTGGCGAATTTATTGTCATGTGACAATCTCTTACAGCCAACTAAAAAGTAATTAAAGAGGCCTAAAAAGAAAATCATAAAGAATTGGGTACAAAACTATTAACTTTAATTCAGTAATATAACGTAACATATATCATTCATGATTTTTTTCCTCTCTACCATCCCTTCATTTTCCTTTGATTGATGATATTTAATTTTTATGTTTACCCTGTACGAGTACACTGTTCATATTTCTAAAGATTAATAATCACTTGAATATTTTTTTGCGGTTACAGTACTTCTTTTAATTACTAATTGTCTGGTTGGTTGAAAAATATTGTCACCTGGCAGTAAGTTCACCGGATTGTTTTACAATAAAATCTTAAATCAATAAATAAATACCAAATTCAATTTTTCTAAGCACCTAATCTAATAGCCACAGCCGCCACCCACCCCTATCCTTGCATTCAACTTATACTTATCATAAAATTTTAATCTGTAAAAAATAATGTGATCGAATCTTAAATTAGAGCGCCCTTAAAAAGAGGCTGCTCTCTATACGGCGCTTTATAAACGGTCCTTTTATTATTATTATTATTATCACTGACCCAATTGTTATTATTTTTAGATTAAAATCTTTTAGTTTTTTAATTAATTATGTTTTTTTCTTGTTTGTCATTAGGTTAATTATCTAAAAAAAAATATTTATATCAATTTGGTTGGTACGTTTGTGTATTGATGTAGATGATTTACTTTATTTTATTTCAGGACAATAAAAGCCACTTACTTCTGTAATAAATATTGATCATCAGACAGAAGAAGAACAGCAATTAGATTACAACTCACTCATATTATAACTCAAGTTATAATATATACTAGGAAATATCGAAGAATAGAACATATTTCAGGATCAAATTAAATCATGTAACTTGACAGGATACTATTAATGTCATTCAGACGTAATTCAGTTACAGGCGCCATTCAGTATCTGGACGCTGATTCAGCAGAGAGAAACTTTATAGTATTCGATAGAATATGCAGGACCGGTACACTCATTTTGATGTGAAAGACTGTCGTGATTTTTTTTGGGTTTTAACGTCGCTGAAGTTTGGAAATGCACAAATGATACATATATACCATCACAGCATCTCTCTGTCAAGGTAGACAGAGAAGAAAGATACTTTATTTTCGTAACATACATCTATCGCTTCTCTGAAACCTTTCATATTCTTATGAAACTTAAACGATTTTCTTCTTTTAAAATATAATTCACTTGATTTAAGCATATTTTTCTTGGTATGCAACTATCACGCTTTATACTCACATTTGGACTATATATTTGTTTTGTTATTATTTTTTCATACATTCATTCCACGTGCCCAAATCTTCTCAGAGTGTTATTTTATATCTTACGCAACACATCAACCTTAAGTTCACATTAATCCTCAATCAGTTCACACTTTATTCTGTTACACATTATCAATTCATATATTCTTCTAAGTGCATACTTTTCTACACCACTTATTCCACATCCACGTTTGTTCCACATCTACGTTTCACCACCATACATCAAAGTTGGTAATTAAATATTGTTGTGGGCTATCATCACCTTGGCAGATTTTGATACTCTTCGATTCTATTTTATCGCTACGCACCCTTTAATATCCCTCATAACTTTTCTATCATCTGAGAAAAACCTAAATACTTGTAGCAGAATTCCTTAAATAACTCTTATTTTTCATTGCTCACCCATGTATTTATCGAATAACAATTAAATGTATTATTTAATATTATAAAATATAGTTCCTCAAAGTTAAAACCGATAAGGTTGATTAATCAGGAAAAATGTTTTGTTCTTTTAAGTATTTGATAAGTGCATAATCAACGACCGTTTTACCGGTGCCCTTCGAATTTATTTTATTTATTTTTAACTAATATATTCCTTGCTATTTAGGTAGTAAAAAAGTGTGTCGATAACCACATTCATACTTATCATATCATGCTTTATCAATTCGAAAAAGGTTGGACTGCAACAGTCATTTTGCGATCCCAACGAATTCATGTTTACCATATTTGTCATCCCACCAATTTCAGAAGCCGTTTATCATAATCTCGCAGTGAATTATACCAGAGCGGTCCTACCAAACACAATAAATGGTCTTTTTGCATAGGATGACATTTGAGATTCTCGGAGTCTGCTCGGGATCAATGCGATATTTTTTCGTTTGAATTTTTTTAATACAA
Organism: Odontocerum albicorne; assembly: GCA_949825065.1. Lineage (NCBI taxonomy): Eukaryota > Metazoa > Arthropoda > Insecta > Trichoptera > Odontoceridae > Odontocerum > Odontocerum albicorne. The sequence goes on along the minus strand of OX463847.1, from coordinate 13,908,279 downwards.
GTAATGACTCATCACCGGTCACCAGACGTTGAAGAAAGAGATTTCGATTCGCTGAAGCAATTGGATATATATGCAGATTAGGCTGACATTATTGTCGTTGAAGAGCTCGTATAGAATCCATCCAGCCATTATCTGTACGTTACCGAGTTTTTTGAGGCGCCTGATGATCGTAGAATGGTCAACATTAAATTATTCGGCCATCATCTATGTTGACAAACTTTCATCTTCTTCCACGGCCATCTGAAGAGCTTGAATATCAAAATTAGACGAATTACCTCTTCCTTCTTTATCTTTTTAGCTTGTGTGATTGGATTAGAAATGAATGAACCATTTTCGAACTTGTCATTCAACGATCGTTCCTTCACTAAAGAGCTCGTTGATTTTGCAAAATAAGTGTGCTGCAGTATTAAGCACCTTTTTCGAACTGATAAATCATTATATGGCGAATATGAAGGTGGTTATCAACACACATTTTTACTACCTAAATAGTTAGGTACGAGTATATATTTATATAAAAAATGAAAACACAATGAAAAATTTAACAGGTTCGAAGGGCACCTGTTTGCAATGTGACAATATGTTCCAGCCTACCACAGAGGTGTAAAAGAGGCCTTAAGTGAAAATTCAGTTAGAACGCTTTAAAAAAACGGGTTCCAGCGAGATTTGAACCCGCAATTTCCTTAGTTAGGAGACAAGCGCATTACCAACTAGGCCACGGAGGTCGTCACCAACCTAATATAAAAGTTGTTATTGCACATTAGTAACACTTCTCCTAGCAAAGACCCTGGGTATACGAGACAGATGTTTCAGAGGGTTTAAAGTGAGGAATTCACATTGCGTCAGGAACATACGAGTACAATAAAATACTTTTGCCCGAAATAGAAAACAAAATACGAAATTATTGAACCAATTCGTCTTCAGTCGCTTAGTTTATGCAACGGTTGATAAAAACTTTTCGGAGGGAAGCCTCCAAAAAGTTTTTATCAATCGTTGAGGAAGCTCAATGATTTAATTTTCGGATTAATAACAAGATCATTACAATCCATGAAGAGGTTGATTTAGTCCACATCGAATGAATGAATTGTTACTTATCGATTCAATAGGCTGGGATATTATGATATGATTTGTGATATTTCTAATTCCGTGACGTGGAATGGTTTGCCTCGAAGTGTTAGAGACGTGGGTGGTGTGTGCAGCTTTGAGAAGTAATTAAAGACAACCTTTTTTGGGAGGTCTTATTCAAATTTATGATTATACATATGAACACTAAACACATGCATAAAATCTTAAGCCGAATGCATTACTATCACATATCGAAAGATCCTGAAAATATATTTTTTTGTTCGCTGGTAAGTTTTCTTATCAAATATGTTTTTCTTAATATGTGCAAATGTGGAGAAGTGCCTAATCTAATGGTCGCAGTCACTATCTTCATATCCTTACACTAAACTTATATTTTTTAATCTCTCAATAATAGTGAATTCGAATCCCGAATTAGAGCACCTTCGGGGAGAAACGAACGCGGCCCTTTTTTATAATTATTACTATCAGAGAATCACGATGTTATATAAATTGCCCTTTTTATAATTATATAAATTGCCCTTTTAATAAGTATATAAATTGCCCTTTTTATGATTATACAAAATTGCCCTTTTTAATAAGTATATAAATGGCACTTTTTTATAATTATATAAAATTATTGCCTTTTTTTTAATGATATAATAGCCCATTTTCATAATTATATGAATTGCATTTTTTATAATTGTATAAATTGCCTTTTTTTATTATCATTATCAGAGAATCACGACGTTCTGTCATAAGTTGCATGGTTAAGAAATCGGATATTGCTCAATGTAGCTAGAGAAAATTGTGTTTAAGAGATACTCTTCAACATATTTGCACCATAAGCAAAGAAAGGGTCACCTACTATACGAAACAAGAAAGAAAAAATCACCATTTACTGTGTTTTATATTTGAACACTACTGGCATCTATAAATGATTTTCAGGATAAAAAACATTTGATCACATTTCATTTCAATAAACCAATCTATTCATTATGATTTTTATTGTATGATAGATAAAACTGACAGAAATATCATCCTTGAATAAACAAAATATTATTTTTGTACAAAACTACATCGCTATATTTATTGCAAATATCTGAAACGGGTGAATTTAATTTTTCACAAAATAGTAATAGCGTTCAGTGGCAGAATTCGCAAAATCATTATTCAACATTTAATGCTTTGCGATGTGTTAATTTGCGAGATGACTGGTATCAATCAATCAATTTTATTATATGAAACCACTCAAACAAATATTTGAAAAGCTTTAACTCTGCGAATCAAATAATATTATATCAAAGAAATGCTTGAGTTATAAAGATCTGTTATGCTAATAGTGAGTTGCCGCAATAATTTTAGTTTCATTTTATTCCTAAACAAACTCAATCAGGAAAATTTTAGTTTATATGATGTGAGTGTCGCTTGATTCAACATATTGAAAAATGTTACTTAGGTGTCCGGACCTACATGACTTAGTTCGTAAGACGCCTGTTGTCCAACATGAGGGTTTCCGGTTCGATTCCCGTTGGCTCTTGATTAAAAATTAATCTCCGTTCTGGTTACTCAAGGTATCTTTGATAGTTTTTTATTTGTTGGAAGATGATTGAAATGTAAAGAACGAAAGTGTTATTTTATTAAAGCAGAAAAACGTTAAAATGAATATTATTATCATTCCTCCCGATGACCTCCATGGCCTGGTTGGTAAGATGCTTGGCTTCATTCCCGGAGGCTTCGGTATTGATTCCCGTTGGCATCCAACAAAATTAAAAAAAGGGTTCCAGTCAGGTGAAAGAGTTCATCTGGATATAATATCCAGAGGTGTTAGTTAATATAAATGCTTTGCATGCGGTAGTATTACTAATACGTGCAATATTGAACAACGTGTTCCATGCCTACTTCAGTGGTTCTAAACCCAAGATTCAATTAACGGTATTCAAGATAATGCTGTCTCCCAGCCACGCTATGCAACATGTCTCTTAATTACCAATTCGGATATCACTGAATTACCAATTCCGATATATCAATTATTATCAATAATTCTGTCAATTTATCTATCAATTATTCTGATTTATCAAGAATTACTATTTCGGACATATCGAATAATATATCCATCAGAATTGATTGTTGATCTGGCGATAAGTATATGCTTAATATTAATTATTTGAGTAATCTTATGCTAACGTGTGTCGTAGTATCTTGTTGTAACGCGACGAAATAGCACTCGGTAAGTTGCAAGAAATTTAATTAACATATACGAGTTTATATTTTCGAGGTGGGTAGTTGGAACAAAACGTAAAGAAATTGCGTGCATAAAAAACATTGCAATCGATTTTTATCGAAATAACTCCCTCATTGGTACATTATCTGGGAGACAGGATAATGTGATGTCAATGTACTGAAACCAATATATTGTATAGTATATAAATTTTAGCTCACACATGTTTTAATTTCTTTTTCAATACTTAAGAAATCCGCAAGGATCTGTAACTTATTCCATAATCAATAATTTGGCTTTTATTGGCACCCTTTATTATCATCATCATTATCATTAGTCTACATGTTTTCACTGCAGGATACAGGCCTCTCCAAGTTGTTTCAAGGTAATCCTGACCTTTGCGCATTACTGCGATATAATCGCTGCTTGCTTACATATTTCGTCCACCCAGCGTACCTTCAGTCTTCTTACAGGCCTAGTTATTCATATTGGATATCACTGGATTACTTCATACGCCAACGATGGTCCGTTGTTCGGACGACGTGTCCAGCCCAATTCTACTTCAGTCCTTTTGCGACCACTATAACATCATCAACTATTGTTTGGGCGCGAATCCCCCCACTGCGCTTCCGTTATCTTCTGTTATAACCTGACATGCGCCTTTCCATGCTGAGTTGAGTTTTCTGGAGCTTTTATTTCATTTGCACATAAAGTGTACATGTTTAACATTCATGTCTTAGTGCTGGTAAGATGCATCGGTTAAATACCTTTCGTTTGATACAGGTTGGGAGATTGCTCTTGAAAATGTAGTTTATTCGTTCAAAGAAACTCTAAGGTATTGCAGTTTTGCTCTTCGTTTTATTTAATCGGAAGTGCAATCCTCAAATAAAATGCTGTGCCCTAAAAAGATATATTGTTGGACTTTTTCTAACTGCGCCCCATACACCTGGATCGATGTGACATCAGCAAAGTGATTCAACATGTATTTTGTCTTTTCAATATTTATTTTCAAACCAGCTAGTTTGCTTGTCTCTGTTAGTTCCAGTATTTGACCTTGTATTTCTTCAGGACGTGTTGCGAAGATAATAGTCTAATCTGTAAACCTTAGATGGCTCAGATATAAGCCATTTACACAGATTCCTTTAGTTTATCATTTGAGCTTCTTGAACACATCTTCCAGGATAGCGTTGAATTTTTTTGGCGAGATTGTGTAACCCTGGCGGACTCTCTTGCTTATTTGGATTTTATCGGTACTTTGACGATGGTTAACTGTTGCTGTCGCATTATAGTGTATGTTGCTGAGTAGTTTAACATAGCGTTTCCGTACTCTTTGATTAAGTAGGAATTTGATAATAGCGGATTTTTTGACCGAATCAAAAGCGTTTTCATAGTCTACGAAACCTATAAAAAGTGGACTTGGTATTCTTAACAGCGTTCTACAAGTTTCATTTACTGCGTAAATGTGGTAAATTGGGCTGCAAACTCATCTAAATACAGCTTATTCTCACGGTTAATTTTCATCGAAAGCTGTTTTAAGTCGATTGGAGAATCTTAGTGAAAACTTTATGTAGGGTGGATAGTAAGCTAATACGTCGATAATTCTTAAGCTCTTCATTGTCTCCTATTTTGTGAAGTAGGAGGATGGTGGCATTTTTCAAATTTTCGGGAATATCTTCGTTTTGTAGACACGATGTAAAGATGTTTGCTAACATCTTGTTTACTTCTTCACCCATTGTTTTAGGATGTTAATAGAAAGTCCATCATTTCCAGGGAAGAAAGTTTAACTCTGTTTCTTCATCATCATCTTGAGTTTGAATATAAAATCTTGTGATGAAGTTTCTATGGAATCATTGTAGAGGCTGTGATAGAATTATTTCCCTCTCCTCAGCAACAGTGTACGATTTAAGGTAACCGTATTGTCGGAAAGTCTGAGCGCTGTGATGATAACTATGTTTGGTGTTAACTGTTGGTTTGTTCTCTTGAGGCTTTTTCCAGAGAACCAACCAACCAGCCCAAACCATCTGAACACACTTCTTCATCTTGCTTAAACCATCAACTATAAGTTCACATTCGTCCCTTATCTCTCCATTTCGTAAATTAACATACATTGTCCCTCCATGCATTCTTCTCAATGTCTGCATTTCCACAGCATTTATTCGGCTTTTCACAGTCTTTTCACGTCTGCGTTTCACTTCCGTATATCAAAGTTGGCACCAAAATACTATCGTGGACTTATTGATTTTGGTACAGTCCAGTTCAAATATGCAAATTTTAGTGCCTCAATGATTTTGTTTCTTATCCCTACGCGCCGTTCTATATCCCTCTTGACTATTCCACTATCTGTAAAAACACTACCTAAATAACAGAATTCCTTAACTAGCTCCAATATTTCAATAATACTTAACTGTCAATAAGAATTTAAATAATTCTGATTTGAAATAACAGATGTCACACTATTTGATTTTACTTTAGTAAATTGAGGCGCGCGCTGTAATGATTCAATTATAAAATTTGAATAATTTATTTTTATCCATGCCTTGATATAGCTGTTGATAACTAGTTGTCAGTGAAAATTTTATAGTTTTGACAATCAGCTATCAGTTCGTGTGTATTGTGTTTAATGTGGTATTTTATTGGAAACATTATTACAAAATGAGTTTCTAGGAGTAGTATGTGAATAACCACGTATTTTTTTGTATACATATAAGTAACGTTTTGTATCATAACAGCTCAGTTACATTATTTGAAAAAAACTCTGAAACTATGCACGACACGAGTTAATTGTCTAGTTTTAATTAATACTTCTTAAGTGTTGTTTTATGGCCACTATCAACTTTAATGTATTTAAAATAAAACCATTGTGAAATATAACTAGAAGCATATCGAATTCTGGAAGAATGTATGCCAAGCATTCATTCAAACCATTGGACAACGACATCCATAGATTATCGCATAAGACTATTATTTGTTTTTCAATTAACACAATTTATTGGGTTCAATGATATTTGGCAATTTTTTTCAACCAAGAAGATTTTTTTTAAATCCTGAATATTGAAAAACAATACGATATTATTATTTGTACAATAGCCAAACTGAATCCGAAATCCCCGAGTGGAAGAAAAGCGTTGTACAGCTGCCATCATAATCCTTTAAATGTATATAATTGTATTATACTTTCGTTTTATATAACACAAACTGGATGTCTTATTGTCATGTGGCAATATATCCCAACCTATCAGAAAGATGATAGCGAGACCGTTAGGGAAACCCAAACTGAAACTCTTTTTGAAAAAGTTGGGTACAAACGGTAATTGAATCCGCAATCCCCGGGCTGAGAGGCAGGTGTCTTGCTAACTAGGTTACGAAGGTTGTTTGAGGTGTTGATTGTTAAATGACTTTTGAGAAAAAAGATGGAAAAATATTTACTTTTATTTGTTGAACATTTTAAGGGTGACCATTGCCACCATGAATATTTATTTAGGTTGTGTTTCCGAATACCACTTAGTGCATATAATATAGTCATAATTTAAATGTGGTATAAACATATTACTTGTGTTAAAAAATACGTTTGTTATTCAGCCAAAAAGGCTTTTATTGATGATTTTGTCTTCCTGAGGGTTTTTTAGAAAATATTTTTGAAAATATAAATTTTCTTTTTTTTTCTCATTCATGGTAATTAAACAAATTTCTTAAGGCAGCGCCACTTAAACAACAAACCATACTTCCGGAACACGAACGTGTAAACGGGTTTTAGAACGTTCCAACATAAAATGGCCAAAAATCATGCAAAAACTAATATTCGCACATCCTGCGTGCGTGTTAACGATCCTTTACACTGATCATTTGCATATTTACTGTATGTGTATGAGCCACAGATTCCGGTTTCGATTTCTTGCATTTTTTTTATATTTATTTCAAGTTGGCAAAATTTATCACACATTCAAATGTTATTTTTTCCTTAGAAAAGTTATATTTAACGATATACTTGTTATTTTATTCAATATACCAAATTATCTCGCTTTCGAGTATTTATACTACGAATATTTGAATCCTTCATTTTAATAATTTTATTTTCACGTTTTCTCTTTTGGACTTTCGAAATTAAAGTATCATATGTTTACTTTAAGCACTGAAAACATAAAAATGATTACAAATTTGAATTTCAGACACATTTTAATCAAGACTGCTTAGTCACAGATACGCCCACCAGTTCTCGCTTCTAAGTTATAGTATGTATCGTGATCGTTTATATATAACCACTGGGCTCTAAACGCCCCAACAAGACATGAAAAAATCTTATTAGACTTCATATTGGTATGGAATAACCAAGAACAATAAGAAGTATGGTACTTAACATCTACTTCAGGGTTTCGAGCTCGATTTCAGATGATGCCCGAAAAAAAAGATAAGGTCTCAGTCAAATGACGATTGTCACAAGCGCTAGACGTAAAGTTTTTTTGCCTTTTCACTTGCGGAGTACTACTGCCAATAAGTGCAAAGAGGAACGTGCATACTAAATTGGTTTTCAGCCCGAAAGCTCAATGAATGGGTCCAATAACAATGTTGTCTCCTGGTCACTCTCTGAAATATGTCCGATTCACCAATCAGATGTTTTTCAGCCGACAATTTTGGCATTTAAATTATTTGATAAATGTTTAAATAAATCGACACATTGAAAAATTGTGAATTAAAATAATGAGACAATATTAACGATATCATTTGCTGATACAATGTTTGAAAGTATTTTTTTAACCATCAAATATTTTTTGAATAATTTAAACCACCCAGACTCTTCAGCATTGTCTTGTTAATCATAAAATAAAAACAATTATATATCCTTAACTAAACGAAAAAAAGTTCAACTATTCGCTCTGTCTTTTGTTTGTTGAGGAACTTTTTGAAAATGCCAAAGTACTCGTAGAGTTACTTGATGACTTGAAAACAATTCTAGCAGCTCTGACCTCGTGGTTTCAGAAATAGGAATATTTACTTGAGATCCCGTCAAGGTAAATATTCAAGAGCTATCGTTTCAAATAAAGCACTTTTGATGTCAGCTGGTTAGCCTAAAATTCATGAAATATGCAAAGTTCTTATCCTGTTAACTTGAAGGAAAAACCAATGAAGAAAATGTTCACATTTTTAAAAAAGTTTTTAAGTTTGTGATTTTTCGAGTAATTTCAGACAAAGTTGGATATAATTTTTTTTTGTTTTATCGTTTGTGATATACCTATATATCACATTGTTCAACTGTTCAAAATGTTGTTTTTCATATTCACATACATTTCATGTCAAAAATTATAAGAACATATTTTTTAAATAATTTAACTTTCACTACGCCTCCTTTTAAAATTGATTTGTAGAATAATTTTTATTTGGATTAATTTATAAGGCAACCTTTGCAGCCTAGTTAGTAAAAACCCCGTCTTCAGACCCGGGGTTTATGGGTTCAATTCCAATTGGCACCCATATTTTCTTAAAATTACTCCAGTCTGGTTTATATTGATGAATTATTGAACAAATTGTATAGTTGGTTAGAAGAAATTGCCACTTGGCAATAAATTCACTAGGCATGCATATCACCTACATTGATTTTAACCTTTTCACCCCCTTTTAGTACCCAGGTTTTGCTTCCATACATTAAGGTTTACATTAACTGACCACTGTTTGTTAAATTTTGTATTTGATTTATTTGCAAGAACAGTATTTAGTGCGCTATTGACCTAGTTACCTGCAGCAAAATATCTTTCAATTAGTTTCTCTATCTTACCTTCTCTCGATAATATACTCCACAAATAACGAATTTCTTCAACTTGTTTTAATTTTTCCCTTAAATTTTTCAATGTCCCTTAAATTAAATTGTATTACGCTTTACATTAGGTCTAAATATGTTGTGTATTCTTTAAAATACGCATTTTATTCAAAATATAAAAAAACGATCAAAAGGTAAAGTGATTTCAGTAAGCTTATACTTAATATTACATTTTTTATTCGTCATTACGTGAACATAAGGGAGTTCCACACCAGGCAGAGTCTATGATGAAGTCAAATGTGTTTCTTGTGTACATAATAAAAATATCAATCAAGATTTTGCGGAAGGAATAAATAAAAATATCAAGGACTATAATGTATCGAGTATGCGGAAAACATCAGGCGGAAACTTGGTGGAGCAAAAAACGCACTTTCAGCAAAATCGCAGCTATCAATATAATTCTTGTTTCAATAAGCATAAATTTTTTTAGCACATACTCGTAATCATAAGAAAAAAATCTTTCATAACAGAGATAATAAAGTTCTGGAATTATCTAAAGCTGAAGCATTTTTCGCCATATACCATATGTTATTAAATTTTTTCTTGTAGTTTTTTTTTCATTGAAATGTCAATCTTAATTTAAAAAGGGAGTGGAAGATTTCTCTGCTCGTATGCCCCCTCTTTGTTCCTCAGCATCAATTTCAGTATACCAAAATTTCTTGGTTTATGTATTTCATATTATATAATCATCAATTCATTGATAACAGGTATAGACCATAATCCTATCGCATAGCTCGTGACTCCCATAATACCTCTGATGAATCTAACTCTGCACTTCGCGGCTGGAAGGGTGGTTGTTTTAAATATAGGATAGTAGCTTTTCTCACTTGGTCAGTCCAAGGTATTGGGATTTTTTCCACTTGTGCGTCGTTCTTCTACGCCTCCAGTAACCATAAACCAAACAGTTTCCTTGGCTCGCCGAAGGCATATTGCCGACAATCTATCAGTGATTTTCAGTTCTTCGATGATAATGGAGGCGTTAGTTTGACTTACTGTCCGTGCAATTTGTAACATCCTTCTCTAGCACCACATTTCAAATGTATCCATATGTATTCCAAGTCTCTCGCTTACTCTCAGAGCTCAAGTTTCCGCGCCATACATGAAAATTTGGTAGACGAGAGACTATACTAGGCGCATTTCCATCGTGATTGTGATAGTTCTGCTGTTCAATATATTAATCTTGACCTAGACCAGGCGTGACCAAACTACGACAAGTGAGCTCCTTTTTTGTTGACTATGAAGTTTGTGAAATAAAGATTAGAATGTTTTCGAAACATTGAAATGTCGATTATTCACAACCCATTTTCTTCAAGCGCTGATTCAGCTCCAGTTGATATTTAACTGTAATGAATTGATTTGCAACACATCGAATTTATATAAGAAGATAAAGATAGGAAATATGTTAACTACAAGCAAACAGCCAGAAATTGAAAAAAATATGACAATACTGTTAATTTTTCTCTCGGGTTATTTTTTAAGTGATTGTAATTGACTTATATAATAATTGTTTATAAATATTGAAGTGATTATAATTGACTTATATGGTATATAATTGATATGTATAATAATATTGAAAGTATAATTATTAGTTTCTAATAAACATATCAATCGTTTAATTTTACTGCATTAATATTATAAGCTGAAAATAAAAATGACTTACAGAGAAAATAAAAATGACTTATTCATAGCTGAAAATAAAAATGACTTACAGAGAATGCTCACAAAGTTCGATGAATCCTGCTCAAAGTACAATATGATTATCTCCGTAGCAAAAACCAAGTGTATGACATTCTCCAAAGACCAACTAGAGTGCAGAATTTCAGTACGTGACGAACCAATTGAACAAGCAACCCTGTTCAGATATCTTGGCAGTGAACTGCTCAGCTCTCATGACCTCCTCAGAGAAATAAGGCCTCAGGTAGATAAAGCTGCAGTTGTGGCGGGCTGCCTGAGAGATATCATATGGAGGAATAAAGATATGAGAACGGATAGCAAGGTATGCATTTATAAGACCTGTGTGCGACCTATCCTCACATATGGCATCGAAGCGAGGGCGGACACTGTCAGGACAAAAAGTAAGCTAAGGACAACGGAAATGAAAACTCTGCGTGCTATTGCTGGAAAGACTTTGCGTGATCGTGTAAGGAACACCACAATCCGAGAGGTCTGTGAGGTCCAAGATGTAGTCAGATGGGAACGACAGCGTCAACGATACTGGTACCAACATGTACAGAGAATGAATTCCACAAGAATTCCATACATAGCTCTGCATGGGGTGCCGGATGGACGACGTCCACCAGGGAGACCCCCAAAACGATGGAGAGGTAGCTGGAGCTCAGCATCACAGGGCAATCCTGCAGTAACAGACTCTTGAGAGTCTACAGAAAGTTTAAAAAGAAGAAGAATATTATAAGGAAATAAGGCATTCTAATCTATAAAAAACGATGATTTGTGCCAATAACAATTTGAAGGAAATAAGGCAGTATGAGAATATGTAAGAACGACCGTAGTTCTAACTATTTGGAGACTTTAGGACAATAAATTTAGATAATTAACTAAAAATTAATGGAAAATTTAGTGCGATTAGGTGGGACATGTTGAACGGACGGAGGATATTTCCAATTCAGGAAAGGTTGTATGCAGTGTGCAGAGGACACTTAAAGAAAACATGGTTGAGGGTATCTTCACCCATTTCACACGTTCATGTAGAACTTTCTTTTATATGGATTTTATAAAAGTGGTTTCTTATCAGATAATGACCTCTTCTTACCTTGCATAAATCAGGCATAATTTGTTTGAACAGATTTCGTTTGTTGAACCAAGGTTTAGTGGGTATTTTAACCTGAATATTCTTGTAGGCAGCACCCTTGTTGCTACTCGATAGCTCCCAGGTCTTTGACTAACTAGTGAGTAGACGTTTTAACCTGTGATATAACGTCCTGGGTAGAAATTTCATAGTTTAATGGGGAGGAACCGGATATTGTTGCATATTTTGCCAGTCAGTCTGCGATTTCATTTCCATGTTTACCCTTCTAAGTGATAATCTACATAAATATGATGTTTTTCTTTTTATTCTGAAGGGTAAGAAGCGAGGTTCTGATTTCACATAAAAATGGGGGTCAAGACAAAATTACACAAGAAAAAATTACACGTGATACAATTACACACGGAAGAAATTACACTACGCAATATTTGAAAAACGTACAATTATTCAATAGCGTGTGTTAAAATGTGTAATTAATTTAGTGGGAAATTTCGAATGTGTGTAATATTTTCTTTGTGAAATTTATTTCATGTGTAATATTTATTATACGTCATCTCTTTCTAATGTAATTTTTCTATGTTAATTTGTCACGTATAATTTTTACCTGTATAATTGAATTATGTAAGTAAAAAAAATAATAATGATTTAGTGCTCACATTCTTTCCGTAGAACCGTGAAATCTATCAGTATTATATATTTTTTTAAAACCGTTTGATAAAATAATAAGTGAGATAAAATCATATTTTCTACTAAATATACATATTTGGATGCTATGCATAAACAAACATGCGTCCATAACTCAAATAATACATTTTTACAGAAGGTGAGCTTTTGATAAGAAAAATTTTTTGAAAAATATTTAAGATATAATTTTTTATTCGAAAGCTTTTATGAAAAGTAATTGTTATTGTAATGTTAGCTGATACTGATGGCAAAATTGAGGTTTTTGCTATACTGAGGGGCAAAGTAGTAACAAAATATTAATCCTATACTGAGGTGCAAAGTAGTACAAAAATATTAATAATAATCCTTTACATAATTATTTTAAACATGTATATTTGGTGGCACGGATATCATGGCATACCACAATTCTTAAGTAATTAAAGGGTATTCAATTAATTTAATAGAAAAGTGGCTAGTAATGGTGAAAAAGCCATCTAGTACGGCATGCCATAATAATTAATGGTAAATAAATTACTGTTGGTCACTCAAAACTAACATATTTGGAAGCCTTTTTATTTATTTCGGGGGCCGTAATAGAAAAAAATGAGAAACACTGTACTAAAGTGCTCAAGTAACGAAAGGCAATAAACCATAGTTTTAAAAAAAAGTATTTCACAAAACTCTTCTTCCATGGCTTCGTTGGTAAGATACATATCTTCCAGCCCGCTGGTTGTGGTTTCGAATCCCGTTTGAACCCAATTTTTTTTTTAATATGTATCAGGTTGAAATATATTTCCACGTGGCAAGTATATGTTGAGCAGCGCACGTCCACCGACAGGTGGACGTGCGCTGCTCAACATATACAGACTTAAAAAGAGCCGCACAGGACAGGGGGGAATGGAGGAGAAGAGTTCAAATTGCTGCAAACCAGTCTTAGGACTGCAACCACGGAAGAAAGTGGCAAGTATCCCGAAAGGTGGTAATATTTACAAGGAAAAGTAATAAATGCATACAAAGCATCTTATGTACATACATACCATCCAATGCTCTTATTCATCTTACTTAACAGAGAGCCTTAAGTTCATTTATTCCCTAATCAATATATGTCACTATTGTAGTTTTCTCAGTGCACACAATTCTAGATCATTGATTCAACTCCTGGCAGTTTTTCCACCTCCACGCTTCAATATCAGGCATCAAAATTGATATAAAAAGCACTATTGTATAATACAAATTAGAGGAGCCATATTTTTATGGTAATAACGACACTTAAGATAGAGGGAATTACTTGATTGGTTATATTGCAATTTCCCTAACATATTGTAATTTATATTGAACAATTAATTTTTATGGATATCGGTGTATACAACGCAATCAAAAAGAGTTTTGGAGAATAACTTACACTATTTTTTAAATAACGACGTTACTATTTTCTTTGAATACCTATTTTCATCGCACAAAATAACCCTTTAACCTAAATTTTAAACTCAATTAAAATATAATATTCTCGCGAGATAAAAGTTTCGATTGGGATTTTGACCCTTCACATTTACTAACATTCAAACTTTTGCACCAAAATTATTATGATGTAACCTTCAAAAATACGAGACAAGATAAAAAGGAGTAACATACGTATTTGCTATTACGTCATCACTAATAAGGTGTGGACTTACTACAATGGATGAGAAGGGGAAATTATAAAATAAATAAATACTTAAATATGTTTATACATCAATTTGTGAATAATTTATTATTTTCCGAAAAAAATAATGACATAAGTCGTTTCTCGAAAAAATTTATGATAACTATTTTAACAGCTACCTGCGCACTCTATTTGTAAGGGTGCTTGTCTTCAAATCCGGAGATTGGGAGTTCATTTTAAGGGATTTTAGACTGTTCTACACTTTTCTGGTTGGTTGAAAGAAATTTCCGCAAAGCACTAAAGCCACCAGTTTATACTGTATGCAACGAAAGTGTTATTAATTTTTTACTATGAACTAAATGAAAAAAATACTTGGTAATCTAAAATTACTAGTATGTACCCAAAATCTAATTATTGAAGTGAAACTTCTATAGGCGCGGTAGGGCAAATTGACTTGAACGTCACAAAAAGTGAAACGCGCTACGCGCATGCGCAGCGCAACGCTTCTCTTTCTCCGACTCCAACCGACAGTTGAGAGGAAAGAGAGGGAGAACCGTTTCTACTCTCTCCGTCGTATATGATACATCATAGACACGTTACGCGCATGCGCCGCGGACGACAGCGTATTAACGTATATAATATATTGCACAAACTTTCTTTCTTGGAGTATGAATCTATGGAAATTGATGAATAAATAAAATATTTTTTTTTTATTTAATTAAGAAAGTTTTCTTGAATTAAATTCCACGCAACCATTTTTTATTTAATTAAGAGTGATTTTCTCGAATTAAATTCCACATAACCAGTTCCTTATCCTAAAAAAAATAAAATCATTAACAAATGGAAAAAAAGCAATGCATAAAATCAACTTTTCCTAGGAGCTAAGAAGTTTCACTTCTACCACGCGAGAGTCTCACGCAACTGTTTTTTTAACAGATTGGCGCAGACTTATATTCAAATTTTCAACAATGGAGACGTCAAACAACATTTTGAGACGCCAAATAAAAAAAAATTATGCGCACATTTTAACAAGCTTGAAAGAAATTAACAATCTATAAATAAAAAAAACGTTATAAAATTAAAATATAATGTCCAAAATCCACATCGATATTGAAATAAAGATAAAAATTATATACTCGTATAGCCAAACTAATAGCTACATTTTTTCCTAAACTGAATTCTTTTTCTCAGACGTAAAAGAGCCTCTATTCAATTCATTAAAAGTTCTAGAAACTTTGCCTCACAGCGTTCTGTTACCATACACATTGTTCATTCTCAGAACTCTTATAAGCCATCTTGGCGATCTTGTTGAATACCCATACCTTATATAAATAATTATCTTTATTAATTTTTTTTTAAATGTTATATGTTTATAAAATGTTAAATTTAAATTTCTTCTGAAAATATGCTGATGCTCTTTATATAATTTTGCATTCTTATATAACAAAGTAATTTCAAAGTAGTTGTATAACTAGCCTTGTCCTATTATTAACTCCATTAAAAAAATCCTTGAAATATTTCCTAGAATAAAATCCCCATTTCCTAGAATCATAGTGTTTCGATTCCAAGAAACATTCCTTGAATCAATATCCTTTTGATTCTAGGGTTATTTCCAAATAAGTATGCGATAGGCTATCCTTCGTGATGCATGTATAATCCTGTGGATGAATGACGCCTGTATATATATTGGATTATTGTGTTTAATCTGTTGCGCTTTAGCAAGCACATAATCGTGACATATCAAACCCAAAGTTTTATCGGCAGGTGCGATAGCCTTTCGCTAGACAGTTTTTTTAGCCCATTTATTATACGTTAAATGATATAAATGTAAAACCAGTCTGAAAACGAATTCGCGAGAAATCAAACCTGAGACACCCACTTGTTTATCGTGAATATGACCGTTAAACCAAGGTCGCCGATAAATCCAGATAAGCGTTCACTCGATAAATAACCCCTTTTTATATCGTGCCCTTCATTGTCATATCTCTTCTTAAACGTGTGCAATTCATGCGTGATGAATATTGTAAATGCTGAATTATGTTTGTATATAAGTAATGCGGATCTGAGTCAAATATCGCAGATCAAGCACTTAGAAGAGGCTGATGAATAGCCTGGAAGAGTTAATATTTAAACAAGTGGCTATATTTAAACAAGACGACGTTTAAACAAGTCTTCAATTGCCAAATTTGATCTGAAAAATACATATTTTTGATGCTCCAATACAGTTTGGATCTCGATACCTACTCTAGAAAGCGTGACGGAGGAACTCCTTGAAGTGAATGATATTTTAAAAGAAGGAAATGAAAAAAGACAAAGAAATCACAGGAGTTGTATGAAAAGGTGTATAGATGTAATATATGCAAAGGATGTGTGTGGAGATAGGAAAGTATGGTAATCTGTCCTCTCTACTAACCCTGACAGGGAAATGGCGTGATGGTATTATATATTTATAATTTGTTGAATTCCAATATTTTGTTTTTATAGTCAATTTTCTAAAAAGTGTTGTGTTTCTCTGCATTTTTTACCTTACGTCCATGGAGATGTTATCCTCCCATCTGATTTGGCAACATGCCAACTTGTCGTTGTCGTTTAGGCTTGAATCTCAAGGGGCTCTTTGGAAGGTAAAACTCATATTTTACCATCGGAGTCTTTAAATTTTAATATTGAATTGAATGCCCACTACCTCTGATGAATTTGATAGGGGCTATAATACGAAGTGAATGATTAAGGAATTTTAAAGCTTTGCCTGACTATGTAAGCCAACTTGTACATGACTTTGTAAGCCAATAATTACTGTAGCATATGGGATAAGGAGCTTAGAACTTGTAGTATTTCTAAATCTTCTTTTTCTTTTGAGTTTCTGATAACTAGCAACCGTTCTAAGACAGTTGGTTTGATTTACTACTATTTGTTCCCAGTTTTGCTGAGAATAATTTTTATTTGATCATCACTTGCAGTACGTTCTTATGCATATTTTGATGCTCTCCTTGCCTTCTTTTACACTGTGTCAGCTTACCAAAGAGGTCATTCCTTGGGAGTATGTAGTCAGGCATGCAAGCTACATGTACAATACCACAACAGTTTTCGCTTCTCAAAACATAATTATCTGATACAGAATGACAAATTTTCGAGTGCTTTTATGTGTCGCCTGTCTTATCCCCATGATAAGCATCCCTATTTTCAATTTTAATTTAATTAGAGACATGTCTTGGAAGATAAGATGATTGCTGTGGTATGCTGCCCGAGGAGTTCACGAGAGTAAGACCAGCCTACCTTTCCGTTATAAGCACAACCTTCCGAAGCGTTATCTATTACCTGACTTGTCCACCTACAGTATTAGCAGGGAGGACTAAGGTATGAGTGAATATGTGAACATCCAAGTAGCCTGAACGAATAAACATGCACGTGTTAATTAATTAGTATTAGTATAATTAATTGTAAAAATTATTATCTAGTTATGAATAAGTATTCTGGAGTTAACTATTTCTAAGGAATTAAACATTAAGATTAATAAAAATAAAAAAACACGAAGAAATTTAAAATTAAGTAAGTTCACTGATTTAATATACATAAATAAGATTAGTTCTTAGGTTATAAATTTGTTTATGGCCTTTAGCAAATGTTTGTATTATAGATTACTTTAAAAATGTCTTGAAATAGTCCGTAACCGTGCACCCATTTACAACTTCAAGATCATTGTTTTCAGCTTTGTATCAAATTTGTTAAATAATGATAGTATCGCTTGTTTTTCGACATTGTCCATGTTTTGAGCCTATGTAAACATGGGTCTTATCGACGTCGCGTGAAAAATTCTCGTTTTAATTTCTTCGCTTGAATAAGTTTCGACAACAGAGTCAAGATAAGTCAACTTCTTAACAGTTTCAAATTGATAATTCACCACATCAAACGCAGGTGTTTTGATGTCGGATCAATTTGACCCAACTGGCATGTAATTAATATTATCCTAACTGACTAATAATGAAATTAAAACCAATGGGAAACTAAAGCATATTGAATTGAACCAGAAACTATCAAAGTCTGCCGAGATGATATTTTACAACAGTATTTAAGTACTAACTATGATGTGTGGGTGTGAAATGTGAACGTGGAAAAAACTTAAATGAGAGAAATCGTAGAAGTTGTATAGATGTGGAGAAGGCTACGGATGTGTGTTGTGATGTAAAAACCTGACGATATGTCCCCTCTGACTACCCCAACCGAAAATGCGCTATGGTATTTAAATATGTATACTATAATATAAATAATAATTAATGTTTAAAGAGCAGGTTTTTCGTATGGGCGCTGTTACTTGAGAATCTAACCCGCTATTATTGAAGAATTCAAAATATACCGAGTTGATTGTAAAGACAGGAAAGAACTACAACAGTCGTAATATTGGGTATTCCAATGTATCCGCTTAGATTAATTAAAAAAGTAGTATGAAAACTGCACAAAAGTTACAAAGGGATGACGAACTACGAAGAAATAATTATATATCTTCCTACATGTGATAGTAACACACTCGGCTTTAAGTAGAGTTAAGTGTATGAAGTGTTTCAACATTATAGTATAAATAGGCCAAAACCCATACGATGGTTGTCGTCAAAGAAAGAAACGAGAATTGAATTTTGAATACAAGAGAGCGAGAGAGGAATACTTGAATTCTCTCCGAAAGTAATTCGAAATTTGAATCTCGGTGGGTCCGTGATACTGAACGAATTTTAAATATCTTGTTAACAATTTTTGAACCGGTGTAAAAGGGGACGATGTATAAATGATATACGAGTATATAAACAAATTTTACATTTATGAATATATATTTTCATAAATGTAGAATTTGTTTTACTTCCGTGAATATTTCACGGGTTGCAACTAGTAATATAATAAATTTTGATAGGACCTCTAAAAAAATAATCCCCTCTAGGTAATTGCAAATCTGACAATGGCTTAGCGATAATTCTATAAATATTAAAAAAAAATTATGTTACGTATTATATTTAAACGGTCAAGTTATCTTTTGATACAAAGAATTATAATATACATACACATGAAAGCTATGCTATACAATAGAAAAAGCAAAACCCAGAATTAGCCGAGTCCAACAAAATAAAAAATAAACTGAAATAATTTATATATTATTTATAGTTCAGGAATTAACATTGCGGAGGTTTTAAGACATTGTCATTTGTTTTATCAAACAATGTTTATTCCACTTTATATAAAGGTATAACCCTACCGGTTTCAAGAATTTCATCTTACCATCTGGGGAGCAGAAATTAAGACTACAATTAAATCATTTATTTTATTCATCCTGAAAAGATCTTATTTTCTTTTTTTTCTCTTGCACGAAACAAAGTCACACGAAAATTTACACAATATCCATACTGATTATCTAATCTATGTGGTTTTGTTATACA
Source organism: Odontocerum albicorne (assembly GCA_949825065.1). Classification (NCBI taxonomy): domain Eukaryota; kingdom Metazoa; phylum Arthropoda; class Insecta; order Trichoptera; family Odontoceridae; genus Odontocerum; species Odontocerum albicorne. The sequence goes on along the minus strand of OX463847.1, from coordinate 13,888,704 downwards.
AGCGTTAAACACATAATCAATTGTAACTATTATATTACATATCATTGTGAAATAAAATATTTTGCGTGCAGGGCCTACAAAAATCATGTTACTTAACAAGCTGATTTAGTTTGACTTGAAATATGAACACAATATCTTGTACATTGATGTTAGGTCTATCAAGGTTGTGAAATTCATCACTTTCAACAATAATGCAGTCCAACTAAGTCCTTTAGGATAGTTAAAATATATGTAGATTTATAGATACAACATTAAATCATTCGGTTTGCAAAGATTTCTAGTGATCCTTGTTGAAATAAATATATCAACTCACCCTCTCGCATTTAGAGTAGGCAAAGACGACTTTATATCACCCTTTCCTTTAATGACATTCATCCTTCGCCTCCCTTGCATCCATTAATATCTTCTCACACAGCACTTCGATTTCTCTAATTCTTCCCATTTGTATTTTCAGCGGATTATTTTATAATTTAATGAGAATTGAAATTTTGAATCTATTTTAGGGATTAGAAAACAAAAACGTAATCGATTTCCCTATAAAGACAATTATTAACTTTAAAATTTACAATTAAAGCTTAAATTATAATAGATACATAAATTTACAATAGATAACAAATTAGTTTTTTTTAAATACATGCCATCACCCCATGTCCCTTTTGGGGTAGGCAAAGATGAATATCAACGCTTTTACATCCATGCACACAGTTCTCAACTCATCCACGTTCATACATGTTCTACTGTTGCTCTTACTTCAAACCTTTCCTTTTATTAAAGTTTAACCAATTTTCTCCTTATTCTACTCTTTCTCCGATCTACCTCTTCATTGCATTTCCTTTTAATTTTCGTTTACATACTTTTTGGTATTTTTTTGCAACTAATTTACCCAATGAGGATTTTTAAATAAATAAAAAAATGGGAAGTTTCCAAATAATGTGTGAACCTATTCAATTTTTACTTAAATGAAGAAGCACTTTTCGTTGAATTTTAAACATGAATTTTAAATATTCTTACATATTATGAGCTTTAAAAATTAAGTTTTTAAACGAATATAATAATGGTACATGCATTTTTTCTAAAAATACATCAAAAAATTTACATAGTTTTTTGCTGTCACTCGCTTTATCGGTCATTTGTTTTAAATGATCTCTTAATATATTCGCATTTCTCTTATCTCTAGATTACCCTTGTGCTATTTTATCAGATGCTACAGTAGTGTTCGTTTTAAGTGATACTGCTTTTTAACCATTCAAACCCTTTTACCGTACTATCAAATGATTGAAAAAATCTTCAACATTTCTACATAGCTTCAATAATATAGTATATTGATCATAAACGGAAGTTCATAAGTCTAGTGGCATAATTTACACGATTTATTTAATTTGAAAGCTTAAAATGAAAGAGCATCAAAATATTTTTTTAAAAGCTTCATTTTGAAATAAAGGCATTTAAAATAAAACATTTTAATTTTGGATTTTCCATAAAATAAGTAACAAATAATTATATTTTGGCTAACCTAGTTGAAGGTAAGTGGAATAAGCTTACTTAAAAAGTGTTATTTTTAAGTAAACTTAATCAACTTACCTTACTTATTACTAGGTGTTATTTCACTTAATTTCATAATTTCAAAAACGCTTCAGACATATTTGTGATTGATAATTCACTTGACGAGTATTGTACCAAAACAAAAAAAAAACTTGTTGGATTAGATGTAAACGTATCATCTCCAAGCAGCTTATTTACTTTGTGAATATTTTAGTACTAACAACAAATATTAAATTCGATGATTAGGATTTTTATCACTTTTTTTAAATATTCTTGTAAAAAATGTTATCTTATTTATTAAATATACCACATCCCTAAAAATAATAAGTATTGTTATCTGACAATGTATTTACTGCCTCAAAAAAAATTATATGTACACATACACAAAGTACATTAGATAACTTTCAAGGTATTTATCAAAATACTCAAAAAATAATTTTACTTTAAAATTAAGAAAAAATAACATCTTTTACCTTTGCAGTTAAATGTTACGATTTATCGCCTCACGAAAACACAAACAAAATATTTCACTTTTACAGAAATGTCAAAATTTCAAAAAATAAGAACAGAAATAAAAAAAATATATGTCTTTGATTTGTTTTTTAAAGTTTCACATGTTTTATAAAATTTTAAGCTATTGTGGTAAAAACATTTCTTTATTTACAAAAATGGTCAAATATCTAAAACCGATGCAAAAAATACAAAAAAAATCACATTTATCACCTTGAAAAATCAGCTGTTTATAAATTAATTGTTTCTCAAACTCTCATTTTCCATTTCAATTTTGAATACAAAATACTATGTCGTATAATATACATAAGTATATTTGCGTACCGAAATCGGAAAGCTTTGATAAACGAGATATCGCGCAGAGAAAATCGTCTAAAATTTAATACACGTCACGACGCTACCGAGGCTTCGATTAAACTGAAGGCTTGAGGGGCGTCGTTTGAAGAAGGGAAGGAGGGACGCAGCGGAGAGGAGGGTATCTAACGATACTCAAAACCTTGCTATTGTAGTAAACCTAAACGGAAAAAATGTATATAGAGAAATATGTATCTTATGGTTTTAAATTACTCCTGTAGAGATTCTTCTGACAGTAGAAATATTTTTATTTCAGAGCTTTCAGTTCCAAATTTCAGCGATGTATAAAATTCGTGAAAGATTTCAAATATTCTATTGTCGTTCCCCAAAAACCTTTATCTTACATAATTTTTTTTTTCATTAACATTTTTCGTCAACCAAAGGATTTTTTTTATTCATATACCTAATCGGTACAATATCAATGTTGACTTAATATTTTTTTTAAATATATTTCTTCATACTTCATTTTTACTAATATCTATATTAATATAACTTTCTTTCACTTTAAACAAAATCACTATTCATATTTGATATCTAACAATATTAACACTACTTTACATTCCTTTCATATTTTACAATATCCATATTTTATCTTTAACAATGTCAATGTTCATAAAAATTTCTTGTCTTTTAAAAATATAATTCTTATCTAATCTTTAACAATATCCATATTAAAAAAACATTATTTTATTTACAAAAAAAAAATACAATACTATTATTATTTTATCTTCAACAATATTAATGCTCCTTTGATTTTCTTTCATCTTTTACAATATTTATATTTCATCTTTAACAATATCAATATTTATATGACTTTCTTTCATCTTTTACAACATTCATAATTCATCTTTAACAATTTTAATATTCGTGAAACTTTCTTTCATATTTTATTAATATCATTCTTCATATTTCATATTTGACAATATCTATGTTAATATAACTTTTTTTCATTTGAACAAAGTTACTATTCATATTTAACAATATTTGTGCTCCTATAATTTTCTTTCATCTTTTACAATATTTATATTTCGTCTTCAACAATATCAATATTAATAAAACTTTATTTTATCTTTTACAAATATCATGCTTCATAATTCATCTTTATTAATATCTTTGTTAGCATAACATTCTTTAATTTAAAAGAAAAAAACTGTTCTTATTTAATCTTGAACAATATTAATGCTTCATTAATTTTCTTTCATCTTTTACAATATTTATAATCCATCTATAACAATTTCAATATTCATTAAAGTTACTTTCATCTTTTACAATATTCATATTCATCTTTGAAAATTTTAATGTTGAGAATTTCTTTCATATTTTACTATTATCTTTCATCATATTTCGTTTTTAAGAAATTACTATTACAAAATCTTTGACAATATTAATGCTCCTATCACTTTTTTTTTATATTTTACAATATTCATATTTCGTCTTTAGCAATATCGTGTTCATAAAACTTTCTTTCATAACACACTAATATCATTCTTCATAATTCATCTCTAGCAACATCTATGTTCATACAACTTCGTTTCATATTGTACAATATCTTTATGTTTCATTTTAACAATGCCAAAGTTCATATAACTTTTCATTTGACAGACTGTCACTGTTCATATTTTTTAAAGTCAATGTTTATAACTTTATTTAATTTTTATTAATATAAATGTTCATATTAGGGTCTCCATGACCTGCTTGGTAAGACACCAGTTTTTCAACATGGGGGTCACGAGTTTAATGTCCGTTGGTACTCAGATTTAAAAAAAAAACGGATCTCCGTCTGGTTTTCATTTAAGGTTTCACACCTTTTTCGTTAGTAAGAAGTAATTATTAGATAGCACTCCACAAGTCCTACAAGTCCACCAGGTTCTCATACAGCCAAAGTGTAAAATAATACAATTTATTTTATCTTTGACAAATGAAGTTTGTCAGTGTCAATGAAGTTTGTAACAGGAGTAACCAGAACTACCTTCGTGGCTCAAACTGGCGTGGAAAAATGTCTAAATCTTATAAAAATTAATGTCATAGCGTTTTCAAGACATGTACGAGTGTTGTTGTATATTGACTTGAAGTAGTAAGCTAACACGTGCGATGACGAACTGCGAGTTTTGTACCTACCCTTGGCTCTAGTAATGGGTAGAAGACAATGATGTTTCCCGGCCCCGCCTTTAAATAGCTCCGCAACGACATTACATACGTTACGAATAAAACCATAAGGCTAGGTATCTGTTTTTCAAAACCCGATGATGGTGTCGTGTTGAGTATTTTTAAAATAAATCGTGATTTATAAAATAAAATACAAATTCAACTCAATTAGTTTTTTTATACAATATTATATTATTTTTTATATCGTATTTGATAAACATGAAATGCAATCTTTCATATTAAAAATTTAGTGTTTGTATTTCAGAGAATTACCCCTTTGGTATCTGTAGTTAAATATGCATTCTGCATTTTGGATTCGGACAGTCGACAACTTTCATGAAAGTAAACAAGAATAGAATTATTCATGCAGAGTTGCAGTCGGAATATTTCAGAGGTTATTTGCTGAAATTCGCCGAAACAAACGGTTTAAACTTAACTACTCGTATAATAGTTGGATGTCATCAAAATATGAAATTTATAACGTTCCTTGTAAATTATATACAATTTATAAGGTTCCTTGTGAGTTATATACAATTTTATTTCCGTCAAAAATAGTCCAACACGATAACAACCTTCGTAGTAAGGTTGGTAAAATGCTTGTGTTCCATTTCCAGGATTGTGGGATCGATTTTCCTTGGAACCTAGATTTATTTTAAAAGGATTCCAATCTCGTTTTCACTTAATGGCTTTTTCACATTTTTCTGAAAGGCTGGAAAAGATTGCCACATAACAATTAGCCTACGAGGTTATGCTATAAAAAACGAAAGTGTAAAATAATAAAATACAATACATACATACCATCACACAGTTTCCCTTTCGAAATAGGCAGAAGGACGGAGCGCAAGAGTGAGACGTTTGACTTTCACCCGGGACTTTCAGATTCAATTTCCGCTTGTGGCAGAAAATAAATAAAGGGTCCCAGACTGGTAAAATATTTCGTCAAAGTACAATATTTGCATTTGCTAGTCATGTGTAAATGTTGTTTATTGCCTTCACGTGCGGGGACGAACTGTGAGTACCGAGTCTACTCTAGTGGTTCTTAAACCCGAAAGTTTGATTACAAAATTTCAACATTTCATATTCGGATATATTGAGGGGTATAATATGAGTGAATTAATGAATTTATTTCAATAAAATTGTCAAAAAATATAATCTACACTTTTCAAATTTAACCTAAGGAAATATGACTACGTGTCCGAGTTTCGCAACATACATATGTTAAATGACTTAAACTTGAGCAGTGAAAGACTCTTTACATTTTGTCAAAAAAATTATTTTAGAATAGATGTCATCAAAGTCATAAGTACCCTTAAACACCCGAATAAACGAAGGAAAAAATACTTGTGACACTTAAGGGGAAAAGCACAGCGCTGGGTTTGAATTGATGAACTTCCGCGTGGAAGTCTACTGTGCGCCTTAGTTTGCGTACTTAACAATTACCTATTTTCCTTCAAATCTTTGCGAACAGTTTCTTTCAGAATACGGACGTTTTCTTCGACCAGGCAATGAGAGACTCCTTTGCATACTGATACATCACAACACATTTATCACTTTTTTATTTGTGGTTCTCTCAGTTCGACTGTGGAACAATTTCCAAGATTTATCAGATGTGTACCATTCTTATTTATGTTTAAGAGAGAATTAAAAAAAGATCGCATTACTCAAATTTCCTTCGATCTAATTTTTCTTTATTCCCCTTCCTCATCCTTGAACGAATAATTTTTTTCTATTTGTACCATTTTTATAGAGATTTGTCAAAAAATTTTTTGGTATTTTAATTTAAACAAATATATTTTTTTTAAATCAATCATGGATTAAAGAAGTTGAATGTATCCAAGATAAACAAGTTGGTTGGAAGAAATTGTTGTATAGCTAGTCCGTCAGATGTACTAGGTTTTACCATGTGTACAAAATAATGAAAATAAAATTTATGTATATATAATACATTCATACGTACATACGTAGATACGTCACTTCTTCGTCGGGGTAGGCAAAGATGACCGAGTGCGATATTTATTTTATCAAAAAATACATATATCGCCTTTTCTGCATCCACAGGCCTTCTTATAGAGCTGCTAAGATATCTTAACCGTTTAACATTTCCTTTTTCAAAATAACATATTCTTCACTTGGTTCAATCACATTTTCCTTAGTCTTTCTTTACCATGCCTTCAACTCCCATTTGTATGGAATATGTATGTTAGTGTTATTTCATGCTTTCGTTCTACATGCTCAATTTGCATTGAATGTGTATGTTAATCTTATTTCATGATTTCATTCTACATGCTCAATTTGCATTAAATATGTATGTTAGGCTCATTTCATGCTTTCGTTATACATGCTCAATTTGCATTGAATATGTATGTTAGTCTTATTTCATGCTTTTGTTCTACATGCTCATTTTGCATTAAATGTGTATGTTAATCTTATTTCATTCTACATGCTCAATTTGCATTAAATATGTATGTTAGTCTTATTTCATGCTTTTGTTCTACATGCTCAATTTGCATTGAATATGTAGGTTAGTTTTATTTCATCCTTTTTTGTTCTACATGCTCAATTTGCATTGAATATGTATGTTAGTCTTATTTCATGCTTTCGTTCTACATGCTTAATTTGCATTGAATATGTATGTTAGTCTTATTTCATGCTTTCGTTCTACATGCTCAATTTGTATTAAATATGTATATTAGTTTTATTTCATTCTTTTGTTCTACACGCTCAATTTGCATTGAATATGTATGTTAGTTTTATTTCATTCTTTTGTTCTACATGCTCAATTTGCATTGAATATGTATGTTAGTTTTATTTCATTCTTTTGTTCTACATGCTCAATTTGCATTGAGTATGTCTGTTAGTTTTATTTCATTCTTTTGTTCTACATGCTCAATTTGCATTGAATATGTATGTTAGTTTTATTTCATTATTTTGTTCTACATGCTCAATTTATCTCAGAGTACTCTTCTTCATCTTATTTAATACACCAGTCTTAAATTTATATTCATTGTTAACCGCTTCGATAATTTGTAACCCAATACATATTTCAGGGTGCATGCAGTTTAACAGCATTTATTCTGCGTTTTTCATAATTTTCCACATCAGTGTTTCCTCCCATACATCGAACTTGTAAATAAAATGCTGTTGTTTACTATATTTTTAACAGATATTGATACTGTTTGGCTAGAGCATGTTTAAGAATTTCATTGACTTTGTTTCCTATCGATACAAACCTTTTAATATCCTACTTAACTTTTTAGTTATTTGTCGAAAAATCTTTAGTTATTTTAGTGCTCAACTATAAATTTGTTTATTTTTGCTACCGAAGAATTTTAGATTTTTTGAGCCACAACATTTTATATATTCCATATTATTGCATTAAAAAAGAAATATTCCAATACAAACGTATTAATTTTAAAATCTCAAATTACATACTCTTCAGCACATGGCGAAGGAGTTTTTAAAAATTAGTGCGTCTATTTTAGTTCTTTCGTAAAGTTTTTTTATCTTTTGCAGAGATCAAAATAGACTTTCTTTATTTTGATTCACCAAAAAACCTTTCACGAAATTCCCCATTTTTTTTTATATGAAAAAAAAATCATTACAATCGTATTCATTTCAAAAACTTTAATTATTATCTCTGCAAAATATAGCTGAGAAGCTTTCAAAACAGTTAAAGCGCCTCTTTTAGTTTTATCGCAAAGCTTTTTATCTCTTTCAGCGATCAACAATAATTTTCTTTATTTTGAGCCACCAAAGTTCTTGAAATGAAATAACTTGCGTAAGAGTAGACGGAAAATTATTGTTTGCTCAGCTCCAGATACCATGTCTCTAAATGCGAGAAAATGAGCGAATAATTGAATTTTGCGACAGAATTATCTCGATAATGAATGGATAAAGTAAAAGTATTTTAAAGTCTGCTAAAAAGACATGAAATATTGTTTTATATAATATTCAATGGAGAATGTTTATAAAAAACAAGACATATAGTTCATATTCAATAATAAATTACTTTTTTATTGCAATTATTATATTAAGACGCACGACACCTGTTTCTACCTCCTATCATGAGACACTCTTCAGGAGAAATGAGCCGGTTTGTTGCACTTAGGTCAAACTGGTGTCATGTTTCATCGGAAGTGCATGTGGTCCATTGCCCCAAATGAAAAACAATTTTAAGGGGCGAAACCTTTTGCATTCTTTGAATATTTATAACTTTTATATTTTTGCTAAAGGCTTCGTGTATTTCTTATATTTGCAAAGGAATTTTTTTATAACTTTTGTTAGGTATATAGATATACAATAGGGTGCGAACTCAATAAGGGCAAAGGGAAGAAAACAATGTAGGCAGTCGATCGAAGCATGGTTGTTATTGTTACAGGATTTTGAGTACCTGGGCTTGCGAGAGGAATGACTTGTGGAAAAAGTTTGTGTAAGCTCTTGAGTGTTGTATTTTTTGTTGTGTTGCATGTATAGTATATATATATATATATATATTTTATAGGATTATGTGCGGTATATTGTGGGATAAGTGTTTTGGTCTGTCTGGAGTGATGAACTGTGAGGAGTTTGATTTCGCGTGATGTATACATATGTAATTGAGTGTCACTGTTTGTCAGGTTGATGAGAATATGCAACGGGTTTTTATATAATCAAAAATCGGAAAGAAGTGTCAATTTATTTTTCATGCTATATATCCTCAGTGAGATACAGGCAAAATCCTTGTTTACTGGGGACACGACAAATAAAAGGCAATAAACCCAGATCCATTAAAATTGCGTGTCCAAATTAAATTACCTGTCATTTTTTCGTAAATTGTGTATATTTCTTGTCATGTGTAAAATAAATAGAATTTTAATATTTCTTTCTTTAAACTTATGATTCGTCTCTTTAATATGGTTTGCAAATTTTGAAAAAATGTAATTATATAAACAACCCTAATGCTCTAACTTATTATTGCCTATGTTTTTTTCTGTGTTAATCCAATATATGTATTTGCACAAGCTCATTATATTTCATATACGCCACTTTTATATCATCTTTCATCTTCATCATTAAAACAAATTATCCTATGTTGATAAAAAATGCAGGTCTCTTTTTTTCAAGAAGTATGCTTGAGTTTCGTGAATTTATTCTTAAGTATATTATATTGTTTTGTCCATATACCCATTATTTCAAGCTATTTATTTTATTGTTAAGAGTGAAGACACACTTGAATGAAAACAATTATTTTAACGAAATTAAAGAAGCATTTCTATCAATTAGATTCCATTTCAGAGAATTGTTTAAAAGGAGGTACTTCCTTCAGCCTTTTAAATTTATCGCAAGCTCAATTCATACATTCCGTTTCTGTTATTCACTGTAGAGTGCATGACATTACATATATCAGACGAACGTGTGTACCTGAAAGAAGCGCGTAATAGTACTTTATCTAACAAATGTGGACTAGTTACTAAAATATTGAAAAAGTGGACTATAATAGTATATCCAAGATTTTACTATGCTCATCAAAAACAAAAACAATATGTGTAAACAGTGAAAAGGAATAATCAACGAATCCTTTTCAAATAAATAAATATCTTGTTAATTGTGCCCCACAATTACTTTCATCTTGGTGGGTCCTCGCACGTGGGATGACTTTATTTTAACTAGAAGTAAGATATAGAATAATCGACGCGCTCGTTTTCCCAAAAAATGAATAGGTATGGTAATTATGTTATATCTATGGACCATGCCTTTTAAAGAAAATCGAAAAGAAATTACAAAGATATCAAAATGCTTGTTGTTGGTATTGTTTCAAAATACCTTCCAAAGAAAGTATCTCCCGTTTTAAGAGAGCTTTTTAATTATTGATATGAAACAGAGACGGTTTGTTCACTTAAGTGCATAAAACTATCAAGACAAAAATGCCTCTCTTCGAAAAACTGAATTGGACTAAAAATCTTCACGGATGTGCAACAAGAAGCAAATAAACGCATTCATTCCAAATCATAATCTAACATTATTTGAGGGATCCTTCTCATACTCAGCCAGCAAATGCTGGAATTAGTGGCCCCTGCCATTTAAAGAGCGGGTAAATAATTGTACCTTCAGAAATGCTCTGAAATATTACCTTCTAAATAACATAGTAAGTGATTTTTTTGTGATTTGGACTTTTTGTGATTTACTTTCTCTTTTCACTAGCGATAAATCGGGAGTTGTGTGTGCGTGCTTGTGCGTTATCATCTCATTTTTATTTATATTACTGATTTTTTATTTTCATTTTTTTGTTGTGGTTTGTACGAGTATATGTGAACATCATTTTAAATTTGTGATTTAATCTTAATAAAATTTGGACTCCTATCAGTTTTTCTATTTTTTGCTAACAGTTTATCTGAGGTGGTATTTCTGGGTTCACTTTTTCACATTTTTCTGCCATTCACTAATTTTCTGTTTTTTTAGTCTACATGTACGAGGGGGTGGACTGAAAAACATCTGACGTCCTCGCTTCCAGACTCACCCTGTATTAAGGGGGTGGTATGAGATGAATCCAGACATTTTTACAGCTAATCTCTTGAATGTATTTCCTGCACTTTATCTTGAGATATATTTGCAATTTCGGAATCTATTTATATACCATGTACACATACAATGCTGCAACCAAGAAACCTATAATTATTATTATTGATTATTGTTATTAATATTTAATGAATTTACAAAAATCGATATTTTTTACATATTGATAGACAGAATTAGAATCAATATCCTTGAAAATCTTTGTACATTAAACTTAGTCGTTTCATAAGATTTGACCTTTATTTTAATGAGTTTTTATTTTGATGAATTATTGATTTGGTGATTTCGTATTTTGATGCATTATAATAACATGTTTATTGGTAATGAAGTTTAGTTGCAGTCCAAAACTCAAGCGCATATTAAAAAGTTGTTGCTTGTAAATCTTTTTAACGCATTTTCAACAAAAACTTAATAAATGTCCTTATTAAATTGTTTTCTGAAAAGTACGAGTATCTTAAAATTATTTTTGTGAGTTCATGCAAAAGAAAATATTTACAATAAGTTAAAAGTGAGTTTAAGAAAATATGTGTACAGTTTATTGTTTCAAGTGTATTTCTTAGTTTCGTTTTATTTATTTATCTGTTGTTTCAAAAAGCATTACTTGGAATTCCGACAATCTGTTTACTCGCACATCGTTAAGAATAAACAATCAATCATTGTAATGATTGAAGATTTGTTTACTTTTTAATCGAAGTTTGTGTTCATATGTTTTTTGATGAAAAACAACGCCCTATATATATTCTATAAAATTTTAACACAAATATTAAAAGTACTCTTTTTCTTTTAAGACATTGGTGATTGATTTCCAAATGTTTCATCGTTTTAAATAATCACAAAGTTGTTAAGAATTTTATAGTTATATTGAAAAAAAGCGTTGAAAATGCGTGTATCAAGAAGGATGTGTGGTATGTCGATATATAACAGAAAAATAAATGACAATATTAAGGATAAATGTGATCTGATACAATGGAGTGTTTAGAAATGTTAAAGAGAGTATATTGAGGTGGTTTGAATATGTAAAATAGATGGGTGACGAAATACAGACTAAGCAAATTTATAATACTAGCAAGATTCAGGAGTTATAATAGAAGACAACGAGGAAACGTGTGATTGGAGCCAGTGAATGAAATTTTGAAAGAAAAAAGTGTAGAGGAAGAAAAAGAGAAATAACTGTATGGATGTGAAGGAGGCAAAGGAAGTTTGTCGTGGTAAGAAAAATTGGGCCTTCTATCTTCTCTGCTTACCTCTATAATAAAATGGCGTTATGGTAATATATACCTACAGAGATATTTTTTCTCAAATAAAACGTCTTTGTTAAAAGAGTCGCCTAAAAAAGTTAGTCGTTTTAAACAAATCTTCTCTTAAAATATCTTACAAAAAAAACCGTTTGACAACTGCCGCAAGAATCAAAGCTGTGTGTGAAAGAAAATGATATTTTTCGTGTTATGCTACCATGCAGGTACTCTACAGTTTCTCTCGAAAAAAATGCATAATTTTAATGGAAACTTCTTTATACGCAGGTAATGAATAAATAAATATTTAATATAAACATTTTTCAACGAAGAATAGATCCGAAGTCATTTGGTCATGATCAAAGAAAGCAAGTTGAATTTTTTACAAAAGTTGCGACATGAGATCCTCAGTAATAGGAATACTCTATCGAAATCTACTTTAAAAAAGCCCATCTTTTTATTACTTTTCTTTAATGCATTTGGATGCCTCGGTATATTATTTAAATGATTGGTGTCGGCACCAACAAGACTGCCTGAAACTTTCAAGCTATCCTGAATATTAAGCCGTAATAATAAGATGGGGTTCTTAATCTTACGAAGGTGGAATAGATAATCGAAAGTCCAAACACGTTATTGTTCTCAGAAGCCACTTTATGTAGTGCTTATGTGCTTTGCTACACAAAACGCCTTCAGCTTTTTCCTAACTCAAATCTAATACTTGAATATCCAGAAAAGAACTGCTATTTTTCACTTACTTTTTAGGACAAAGGAACATTTAGATTTTTTTTTCAGTATATTATCCTTCCTTCTTTACTTTTCAACTATCGTCTCTTTTTGGGCTGCAGTCTCACCAACGCAAATCTTCAATTATCTCGACCTCTGAACAATTTTGTTTTACTCCCACCAAGTCCATATATAGTTTATATTCGCACAAATGCCCATTTTAATTCCTTAGACTTCTAAAACTCGACTCAGACTTGTTCGCTCGGTCTTCCTAAATATGTTTGGAGCATCTTTTCTTATTGGAAATTCTATGAGGTGCTCTAATTACTGTTATTTGAGTAATCTACTTGAATCAATACAGTTTCAGTTTTTTTATATGTTCTTACAAAAAAGTGCCTTGTTCAGGATTCCTTGGATTTTTTCATTTCGTACTTAATCAATGCCTACTTTCTAAATAATCAAATCGCCACGGCATGCAACATCAACCTGTTTATATGTTACATATACAAATTGCTTACAGGATAAATATCAAACCTTTTGTTGATTGATAAACTTTAGTTTAATGTATCGTACAATTATAATACTGACGTCATCGTAAATTAAGATTGTTTTCAATGTCATATTCATGAACTGAGCTGTTTTGAGTATCACTACTCGCACACAGAACGACCTTGTTGAATGAATTTTCCAATATTGATATCACCCATACCTTTGTGAATAAATTGAAGATTGAACTCTTTAATAAACTGTGTAAGTACAACTGAGCCAATATTCATAGTAAATCATGCGTAACATTGTTTATGTTGTCAACATGCTATATTTAGAGATTTAATTATGATTTTTTTACTTGTTATTTGATGGAATGAATTTAAATGTGTATCAAATGTAAAATAAACGGAAAATTCAACTGGTGTTGGCGGGAGTGTGAAGCTGTGTATTGTTGCATTTTGGTTATGAAACTGATTTATGAAAATAGCTTTTAATTCATCACACCCACTGCCGATAGTAGTAAAGTATCCCTGAGGTCAAAATATTTTTTTTACTTTAAATTCCAGTTATATTATATATTTAAGTTTATGAGTATATAATGTATAATATATAAAATACCTACTTTTGACAAAAAAATTGATTGACCATGTGTTAAGTGACAATTTTATTGACGATTACCGACCAATACACTCCTAGGCAGAGAGGACACAATGCTAGAATTTCCTATTTCTGAGATGATTTGGGAATGTGAAACGAATGAATGAGGACTAACAAAAAAAGTGTATGGTGCAAATATGAGTGAAAAGTGAGGTAGAGTAAGATCAATGAAGGTATGGTTGGATCACGTGAATAATATTTTGAAAGAAGAAAATATAAGACGTATGAAAAATTGTAGGAGCTATATGACAATTCCACGCAACACGGTTAAAACTTTCTCATAATACCCCGTCCTGTTGGATCGATTCGGAATAACCAATTATTTGACGAAGATAAGATGAGGCAGATCTCTAACTAAGACACAAATTCGAAAGAGAAAATAGAGATCTCCCATTGACGAACCTGAATATAAATCAAAAATTTTAAATAAATATAAAATAGATTAATAACCAATATGGGTATAGTTTGAGGCTACAAAATAGTGACTTTCTATTAAAAGCTATAGAAATAAAATTAAAACTTTTCTTATTAAATAAATAAACAATTATTTTCCATTTCGTATTCACCATTGTTTTATTTCAGTTCACTTCCGGTTTAAAAAACTTATATCTTCCTTTTCAGATAAAGATGAACTTAATTTAATTTAATTAAATTAAACTTTAAGCTAAACTTAAATAAGTCTCACCATTATAAACAACCAAGTTAATTTCAAATAAAGCCCACTGATAAATATGTTTCCCGTTCAAATGCCATCCTTTTAACGCCTACCTACTTCCCAGCCATTATAATCCACTACTCCTCTTCCCCTTTCCAGTATCTATTACAATTAGAAAAATATATTTTAGACATTATTTGGTTCATCTTCACCTGAAAAGAAAGACGGAGGTCTTTGAAACCAATAGTGAACACAAATAAAAGTGGTGAATAAAAAATAGTGTTTTATTTGCTTTATAAGAAAATATAAACATGACATCGCACAGTGAAACAAATGTATTTTATAAGATTCAAGATATTTAAACTTTTCGTTTAGGAATACTACTAAGTCAAATATTTTATTCTGGTTACGATGTAAAATGAAGAAAACGATAAAACAACACATCGTGAATTAAAATGTTTATTTAAGTGTTGGAAAGGATTTAGCTAAGAATTAGTAACGCGAATTGTAAACATGTTTAATACTTTCGCTCGGCAGCCGGTGCTGAGAGAAAAGTAAAAATGATTTAGTTTCTTTGTAAATCGCAAACAAGAGAGTAAACTTGAATGTTTATTGTCGCACTGAGTAAAAATAGTATCGGGTTCAATTTCGCCAAGAATTAAGGAGGTATACTTGTTTCATTTATAAAGAAGAAATAATCAAGTTTATGTATCATATATGTTTTGTTGTAATTGGTTTTATCAAACACTGTTTATTCCACTTTTTTGTAACGGTATAACCCTACCGGTTTCCAGGCTTTCATCTAATCTTCAGGGGAGCACAAACAAGACTTGTTAACAAGACAAGAAGAGACAAGTGAAAGCCTTGAAACCGGTAGGGCTATACCGTTACAAAAAAGTGGAATAAACAGTGCTTGATAAAACAAATTACAATGTGTTTAGACCTCCACAGTGTTAATGCCTTAACTATAAAAATATATATGTTTTGTTTTTCAGCTTCTATGTTCGTGTTTTTTTATCGGTTGGTGTAGATCAAAATGATTCGTTGCTTCCAGTAACTTATTCCCTCTGTCAAACAATAAATAGTCTTATTTCTTGCAATATCAAATCACTTAACAAGCTATTTTATTTAGTCAATTAATGTATTGTATTAAATTTTCGTTGCATACGGTACCATCTGGTGGGTTTATTGCCAAGTTGAAGGTTCGATTCCGGATGGTACCAAAATAATGAAAGTTAAAATAAACAAGGTGTCTGGTTAAAGAGATCGTCTGATAACGATACTTGTACGCGCTAGACGTGTGTGAGTGTTGTGGTTTATTGTATTGCATTACACTTTCGTTGTATACAGTACCATATAGTGAGTTTATTGTCATGGAGCAATATCTTCCACCCAACCAGAAATATGTTAAAGAGGTATTAAGTGAAAATCAGACAAGAATCCTTTGTAAAATAATCTGGGTTCCAGCAGGAATCAAACCCGCAACCTCCGGGCTGGGAGACAAGTGTATTGCCAACTAGACCACAGAGGCCAAAAATTATCAATGTAATAATATATATTAATTTAATCCAGTAGGTGTGGAAAGGTTTTTCGTGCAACACATACACAATAAAGAGTTAAGAAAGAGTGTATTAAACAATAATAATTTAATAAATATATGATTATAAGTAGTCCCTCGTAATTGAGGATGATTAGCAACAATCCGGTGGATGGGAACAACATGTGTTTGTGTTAATTTACTATGCACTAGATGTTGCACTTCAGCAAGCACATAGCCTCTATAGATCAGTAATAGGAGAAATCCGTGCAAAGTAGATAAAAAAGAATTTCAAAAAATCCAACCCAAAGTTCCGATATAAAAAAGTTCAATCTATAGCAGTCTTTCAAGAGACAGAGTTCTTTATTAAGCGCTAATTTCGAGGTGCTTAACAATTTTACAAGAATTTATGATAAGCAGCGTATAAATAACGTAAAAATATATGATAGATTCAGGTGTAAAACGATCTTAGAGTAAAACAAGTACGGAAGACAGATAAAAAAATTCGGTTGTTATTCGAGAAAAAAAAAAAGTTCACCAAAAACAAATATCATCAAATAGTTAAATTATACGCAATAATAATAAGTCTTTGCAAAAACAAAGTAAATACGTTAAAATGACGAAAAATACACAATTATTGACTTAAAACAATCAAGAAATAAATTATTAATGAATTGGAATATCGTGCATAGCTTCAAGAACTCACAAATAGCTAAAAATCGTAAATAAATTTTAAAAAAGTATTTATTTGAGATAACGAATTTCTCTGAATTTACGCTACGCAAAGTGATTTGAGTACTCAAGGACTTTCTTTGGAGAGCTCTGCAACGTAAATATACTCATGGAGGTCAGCGCGTTCGTTTGAAAGACACGTGTAAAAGACACTTTAAATGTTTTTTATACAGACGTTAACGAGTGGTAATCAAGACAGTCGAAAGTAGAGAAAGATGCTTCAGATGGGTGAGGTGGCTAACAAAAACTAACTGGTGATGCTTGTTGAAGAGGAGGAGATACTGCAAGCGGTCAATTTCAGATAAGACCCCCGGACCATCTGGGAGGGACGATGACTGTCCAGACCGAGAATTAATTTTCAGTCAGAGGAAGAACTGTGGTTCCGTACCTGAAACTAAGAGGCAAAACTGCATCCCCATCATCTTTCACAGACGGATAGCTGGTAAAGAATACCTGATCAATAGAGATCTTCTTTACCCGTCTTCTTTTTTTTTATTCTATCAAAATCAATTAAGCAATCATCAGCGCCACAAGCACAATGAATAGTGGCTGCCTTCTAGAGTTATCAGTTCAACAAATAAAATAATCTTTAAAGTATATTAAAATAACGCTTAACTTGTTATGTTAACAGGTGTTTAAGTGCTTTCGAAAAAAATATAAAAATTGCTTCAAAACTTTAATTTTTTATTATTTTTTTTTTAATTTAAAAATCACTAATCTTTTAGAAAAAAAATATTATTTAGAACAAGTTAAAGAAATTTCACAATATACGTCCCATATTTTCACTCTAATGCTACGAGTATATTAAAATGACAAAAGTTATATTATTTGTTAAAACGTTTATCTGAAAACACATAGTCAAAAACTTCAAGGAAATGTCGAATAAAATATTGGATTGTTTTTTTTCAGAAAATTATTCCAAGATCCCATATCTTGGGTAAAATATTCTTGTAAATTACCTGTTTTATTTACAGCGCCGTCAAGCTCTTGTTCGTAAAAAACTGAAACGCGGGAATTTATTTTCAGCATTTTGCAAAACAATATCATATTAGAAATTGATCACAGATGATTTATTTTCAAATCGACAAATTTCAATTTGTATGTTTATTATTATTTGTTTGAATTGAAGATTTCTCATTGTGATAATATATACAAACTTAACTGAATTTCAAATGTATTAATGTTGCGAGGAAAAACTCGAAAAATTCCAAAATAAACCTCAATTTTTATTGAATTTTCTTAAGGCTTAATATTCACTTGCACTTAAGGTTAATATATTTCAGGATACGGTTTTGAAATACATGTTTTCAGTTATCACATTTGGAAATATATTTATTAATGCAACAACACACGCGACGATATATTTTAACTCACAAACTACCGCAACTCGCAAACTACTGAATGAATACAAGTATTTTCAATGAACTAGAAAACTAAACAGAAATATTGCACAAAATGTCGTTCTTATACGTTTAAAAACAGTGTATGTTAAGGTCATAAAAAATCTTATTTTTTAAAAGAACTTTATGTGATTGCCTCCTGAAATGAAACACTCACTAAATATATATTTTAATTGTCTCTCAAAAATAAACTTTCTCCAATATTTATATTAAATAATGGCAACAAACGTATATTAGATTAGAACAATTCAATAGACATGAAACAAAATAATTTCAAAAGAAGATTGAAAAAATCTAAAAATAGTGATTTACTGTACCTACTTGATAATTGGTGATTTACGAAGAAATATTAAACAAACATATTTAAAAGTTTAAAATCACATTTTTTGTTCTTTGATTGCAACTATTTTTATTTTATTTCTATCGTTTTGTTTTTCAGCGATATTATTTTTCAGCCTTGTCAGTCTAATAGTTCAAGCGTATGATTGACATTCGAATTAAGTTCCATAGCGTGAAGAGAAAAAAAACAGGATTTTTTTTGAATTTAACAATTCAAAATACGACTACAAAACTAATAACTATTGTATTTTGATCGTTTTTATAAAATGCAATAAATCTTAGGATGAGATAGCGTATTAAAGAAATTTAGATCATGTTTTATTTATCAAATGTTTTCTTGAATTTTAGAAAAGAAGTTTGTTTCACTTTTTGGTGTTATGTTTATAAATTTAAAAAAAAATAAACGAAACACTTTTAATTTTGTATTCGCCACTGTTCATCCGTCTTCCTTGTCAGGTGAAAATTAGCTAAATTATGTCTTAAATATATTTTTTCTAACTGTAGTAGGTACAGGACTGGAGAGGAGAAGTGGTTAATAAGAGTAGGAGAGTGGGAAGTAAGTAGGTGTCAAAAGGATGGATTATACACGAGAAACATATTTAGCACAGGACCATTACTGAAATTAACTTGAATATTTATAAATATTCAAGTTAATTTCAATCAAGTCCTATGCTAAATATGTTTCCCGTTCAAAAGCCATCCTTTTGACGCCTACATACTACTGTGCCCTTATTAGCCACTACTTCCTCCCCCTCTCTTGTACTTACTACATTTAGAAAACATGTATTTTAGACACCATTTAGTTTTTCTTCACCTGACGAGGATGGCGTAGGTCATTGAAAGCGGCAGGGACCTAAAATAAAGCGGTGGTGAACACAAAATTTAAATAATAAGTGTATTATTTGTTTTTTTTTTTAATTTGTGTTTTATTCTCGTTAATTTTGTTAACCTTTTTATGAATATTGTATGTGCTGTTAGATTGCATAATTTTTTTTTCTTTGAAATTCAAGACAAATGTTAAATTGTATTAAATTAACAGATTTTTTGGTTGTTTATTTATTTTAAAAATTTGTTAATTTGCTTTAACCCTATTTATCTTACGTTACTCTTTGTTTCTTTAATACTATTTTGCTACGAGAAATCAACTAACGTTTACATTTATCGCTCCTTCCATTTGTTTCAACATTTAATGAAATTAAGATATTTTAGGTTCGTTTGTTAGATTAAAAGCAAGTTTGAATTTATCGGCAGTATTATAATTATTTTATTTTACGAAATTGTTATAGCAACTAACTAAATATTTGTAATAGCAAATAACTAAATATTTGTAATTGTGAAATGATCATTTGATATTTCAATAATAGATGAGTTTGTTAGATTTATACGTTCATTCCATTATATTGATATTTCACAACGTTTCCGGCTTTTGGGTATATTAATGAATTGTGCATATACATGTAAATATATTATTTTTCTGGGAGTCGCCAAATCTCACAAACGACTGGAGGTCAGATTTGCTGAATTGTTTGTGTGAATTTTGTGATTGCAAGTCAGCAGTAACAGAACATATTATTAACAAAGTGAAACTTATGATGTAGATCGTTGATTTTGAGTAGATTTATGTAAGTATATACATAAATAAATAAAATGTAGAGTCCGCGCGGCGTAAGGAAAGAATCTCTGACTGTATTGTACTATAGCGTAGGTACACCGAGCGTGTGATTGTGTTAGTCAACTCCTGTGTACTGATTGGTCAGTTTCTAGTATTAGTGTGTCATTGATTTCTAATAATAATTCGCGGCGAGGTTTGTTCATTGTTATTTTTGTATTACGTACTTATTGTTACATACTATTTATATATTTTTATACTGTCTTAACTTTTTTTTAGAACATCGATGTTTTGGTTCTTAACGCTGAAGTCATAAAGGCCACGGCAATATCACAAAGTTCCATAAAATTGATTGTATATTGCAATAAAAACAGTGGGAAAAAAGAAGACATCAAGTCACCAAAAAAAGAAAAGATATTGGCCAAATACAATACAGATCGACAGTTTTGATGAGTGCGTCATAAGGAGATGCATTTATGATTTTCACATAAATCAAAAAGTACTCTGCCGACAATCCCAACATTATTCCCAATTTATAATTAAATTTTTGCATCTTTGACTTGTGTACTTGCATACTAATGTGTTAGTTGTTTTTTTGTGTTTATAATGAAATGTTTTATGTAATGAATACTTGTCTTTATAATGAATGAAACACACACAAATTGTTTTTTAACAAATTTGTGTAAGGTACATTGTTACATTGATTAAAAAATATATTCTTTCTTCTTTACTTATTAAAAATAATTTTCACGTGACTAAAAAGATCTTCCCACGTTTGCATATAATCTCAAAGCGAAACAAATCTTGTAAAAGAATTTACCTAAGCATTGAATAGAACATCTGAAATCTGATAAAACGAAAGTAGAAACGAGTCTTCTTAGAGGAAGTACAAGTGGAAACATTTCTGCAAAGTTTCTTCCATTTGCACCTCGTAAGGTAACATACTTCCTGTAATTATGGATGTGATGGTCCCCAAACTTTCTCACTATCTGAGACTTAAGGATACAAAAGGCTCACGCTTCTGGGTACATTGCAGAACTATGTAAAAACTTTTATATTGCCATGTATGGTATGTGTGATTCAAAGAATTGAGACTGAAAGAGATTATCTCTTGTACTTTGTATTTAAAGTTCTCCAATTTGTACACATAGATAAACTTTATGTCGTTTTTTTTTTATTTCACTTTTTAGATAATTGATTGTGAAAATGCTTTATTTATTTATTTTCTCAATACAGGCTTAGCACAATTACATTATAAAATACGAAAAATGTTAACATTAAAATAAAAATTATATAAAATAAAAAAGTTACATAAAAATTAAAAAAATATGTATATGCATACATATATAGTATATACACATAAACATACACATACATAACATGTATTCAAAGTCACTTAAATACGCTGATGAGTGCTTTCTAACGCGCTCAATTTTACAAGAAAATATACGTTTGATTTTGGAATTTAGATGTGAAATATGTCAATATCCAAAGCAGTTCCGTTCAAAAGAGTTAAGGCCCTTCCAACAGCCATAGCAGCTGGACGACCCGTTCTTGCGTATGTTATTGAGAACAGTAAGTTCTTGCCTGCGCAATCTAGTGTAATTATTAGGAACATTTAACGCTAATCTTTGTAGTAATGCTGCACAGCTCACAACTCCTCGAACGAGTATGACAACGTATACCAGGAGATGCTGATCTCTTCTTACGCTCAAGGATTTATACCCGAGCATGCCCAGCAGGAACTGAGTAGGATAAAGACATATATAGACACCAAACTCACTCATATAGAGATATCGTAGATATTTTTTTTATACCTTCTCCACCATGAGTGAGTACTGCGGCCAACCGAACTCCAAATGCACGTATTGCTTTCAAGTTTGCTACGGATCAATGAATTAAACAACGTTTTGAGCACCATTTGGTTATTATTCTCTATTCATTAATTATAATAATCAATCACTTGAAGTTTTCGCTGCATAAATATTCGTACACCTTGACTTAAACTTAAATCTAACAAAAATTTGTTGAACATTTCATTACTTTTAAACTTTCTTTAAAACATCATCCACTATGTCCAAACATTTTTCATTTGATATTCACATACTCTGTAGTCCTCACGCGTGCATTAAATAATCGTGTTTGTCATAATTTTTTTACTAACTTGATTGACCAAACTACTTATTTTTGCTGTGACCTTAATTCTGAGGAACCCAACCCACAAATCGTTGAGTATATTCATGTGGTTTTCTTAATAAAAATACGGTGGTGGCGCTTCGCAGTAGATGTTATAGGAATTGTATGTAGGTTGTGTAATTTATGAGCTCTGTTGCAAATACAGAGTATTTTGGGGTCACAGAAAAAATGTGCATTTGTGGTATTGAAGAGATAATAGGAGTGCTATGGGAATGTTTTGGGATACACATGTGTATATGAGAAATATAGGAGGAGAAACGATCGGGAAACAGAGCAGCAAAAGTGACCAGCCTGTGTGCCCTTCCACCAACTTTAACCAGCTGACCCATTGAGTTTCCGCGATGTGGCTGCTGTCCTAGCACCGATAACTACTTGGAGTCAAAGACGAAAAGTTCGAGATGTCAGCAGACAAGGGGCTAAGATTTTTTTAAGCGACCATAGACTAGTCAGTACTGTCCACAAGATACTTGTTATCTTGTCAGACTCCATCCAAGCTGAGTGTTGTTTTCCATCATGTAATTGAAATATCAAGATGACTTTTATAATATAGTTTTTTAATAAGGTATTATAAAAAGTGGAATGAAATCTGAAAGCTAGAATTTAAACCAGGATGTTAATAATAATTCGTCTACTTACTTTGCCACATTGGAGATCTTTGATGTTACTCATATTAACTATATTATTTGCTTGTTTATCAAGATTATAGCGACCAATAATGATGCAGGGTGCGTTCAATGCAAATCGTTTAAAAACAACAACGTTTTACTAAAGAGCCTTTGATTGTCGGTTTAATAATACCTTATTATCATATCTTGATATGCATTTATTCTATACATAATAAAAATAAATATATTTGGTATTCGGTCTTTTAACGAATTATTTCGACTTATTTCATAACTTGTCCTCTTTTTAGATTATTCTGATGCATTAAAGAAGATAATTTTGATATGACAATTTATAAAGCAACATTTAGAGAGTAAACTCTCTTGAATGGCGCTGTTACTCGGAAATCGAATCCAATATTATTGACAGATCAAAAATATTACAAAACAAATATATATATAAAAAATATGAGAAGTTGAGCGTAAGGATGAGAAGGTGGTGGCTTCAGCTAGTAGATTAGGCTCTTCTCCACATTTGTATATATTTATTAAAACATATTTGGTACGAAATCCGTAGAAAACTTAACAAAACAAGATGAACCACAAAGAAACTTTCGTAGATCTTCTAATATGTGATAGTAACCCATTCGGTTTTAGGTGTTGTGTTCATATACTCGTATGATCATAAATTGTGATGAGACCTCTCAAAATAAGTTGTCTTCAAGTGGTTCCTAGATCTGCACACACCATCCATATTTCCAAACTTAGAGGCAGACCATTCCATGCCACAGGATCAGCAACAGCGAAAGCCCGGTCATAATAACCTACCCTATTAGATCGATTCAAAACTATCAAGAGATCAGCTGATGGACGCACTGGAATTGGAAGAATTGACTTTTTCTGTTTTCTCTCAACACTATCATATGGGTTTTTCAATACAAGTGTGATATTTAACCCATAAAGTAAGGAGTTGGACACCTATTTCCAACGTAATATTAACGTTTCGTCGTATGTGTTTTTATTTAACTCTTAACACTAAAAGGAGATTTTTCATTTCAGCTGGTTGTATACTTAAGAATATGAAAGTTAAACATTAAGGAGGGGAAAAAGTTATGAACGTTATATAAATGCAGTAGAAATGAAAGAATTACATAGAATGTGTAAAAAAAACAATATTTCAAAATAAAGAATAGAATTTTAGGAAATAAGATGCACTGAAAATATTAAGAAAAGGGCATTGAGATGGTTTGGACATGAACAAATAATGAATAAGGAATGATTTAGGAAAAATAATTTACACAAGTAGTAAAGAAGGCACGATAAGTGTGATAATACATAAAAAATGCTGCACAACCAAATTAATCCAATTTATAAAAAATGAAGAGTAAAAAGTAATTTTAGTAAGAGATATGCAAGACGAGATGTATGGTCTCTTAGCATAAGTGAAATATTTGTGCTAGTATAAAATAAAATGAAGATATCTTCTCTCAGTCTACCCCAATATGGAAATGGCGTAATGATGATGCTGAAGAGATGCTTGTATTTTTGACAGTACCGTTTTAGTAAATGTCAAAAGCTCATAAGCATGTGTCAAGTTCGGCCTGTATACAACGAATTTTACTTTTAAATTAAAGCTAAGATTCTGAATTTGCTACTCGATGCTCTCCTTCACCGATCACGTTCACTTAAGTATTTAAAATTGATCACTTTTTTTCACTTGGACCCTCATTAACATTCAAATTATTTTTTTCAAAAATTGTTATCCTCTCCGATTTCCTAAGTGCTCTGCATTCAATTTCAGGTAATTGTTTGAGTAACTTATACAAAGAAATTAATTTGCTCCAAGTTATTCCAATTGATGTCAAAGAATATATTATAGATATTTCTCTAGCTTGAATTCCTTCACATATTGGTATCACTGGTAATGAATGTGTTGATTCCTTGACAAAATAAGCATATTCTCCCGGTTGTCCCCTTTCTGATTTTACACTGCCAGTAACTGATCTTTTGAATACAATTAAGTACAAGTGATGGATAGCTTGTTCGGAGTTTCGGTCCGATGGTAGGACACCTTACTCCTTCATCGGATAAGTTCTGACTGTTAAGATATTTATTGGAAATTTTTGGATCTTTTTGGGAATCGGGAAAGGATAGGTTTGTGGTAATTGTTTTGATTTTATGAATGATTATGAGAAATTATAAACGATTAAATACATATATAAATACTAGCTGTACCCGGCCACGCGTTGCTGTGGCTCAGTCTGGTTAAATGGAAAAGAAAGAAAAGAAAAAGCATACGTTTTTAATATCTTTAATTTCATAATGCTTGTGGGTATACAATATTTTTGATGTCTTTCAGCCACTCTTAGTTTGTCGCGTTTATCGCCGTGCTCGCAAATGATCGTATCCCTCCAAGAGGTCAATTCACGATATGATTTGAATTCAAATGAAAGATCGATTGCACTGAAAAAGAAGAAAGAAAGTTATAACAAAAAAATATAAAATTGAGAAACATTAAAAAAGGGAACTGAATAATATTGTTAACTTCGTAGACGTCTTTGTTCTTGGCGGCAGCAATAGCTCGTTCACTATGCCAATCATGATTCTTATAATTGATTTAAATGTAGGGAAATACTTTTTCACCAATTCTTCTTTTGACGTCACAATCAGTGATACAGTAGTGTTTTCGCCAACGCGTCATTTTTACATAACGTGAAGAAAGCATTTAACGTTGTAGCCGGTGGATTCAGGGCTATTTGTTGCACATTTGCAGCTGTGAAATAAACGCGTTGTCCATTTTCTAGATGTACTGCTAAATGAACAACAGCTGGCGTTCATGTATGGGAAATGAAAGAATTCGCTATACAGCTTCATTGCTGCTTATGTATCTTCCAGCCTGATACTGTGCGATTTCATCGATATGTATAACCGCATTCCCATCCCACATTCTGGTTGCACGCCAAAAACTGCCATGTAGCTGCCTTTATTCACGTACTTACAAATGTATTTGATCGATTCAACGGGGTTACAGTATTCCACGTTTATGTGCGCTTTGTATGTTTTTGAATAGCAAAGGCGAATATGGAACAACCCAATGGTTGTCTACTTCGATGTCACCGTTTCACATTTGTATGGTTGCTAATTTCCCGCCATCTTCTGTTGATCTTCTTCTGTATAAAGGATATCCATCGTTTCCTGTAACTGTGTTGGATACTAATGCTCGAGGATATCGTTTAGATCATTTTCCGTCTATCATGCATGGTGAATTTGGATTCAGTGTACCGCAAGGTCCATGTATCATATTTTTCGTCACAACTTCATGCAAATCCTTATCGACGTCGGCATCGGGTATTTCAGCGCACATTACATTGTCGATTTCGTTTGAAGTGATTTTGTTATAGATCCAGATTGGTACTATATATTCGCATGAGGCCATCCTCTCTTTTGCCATTCCACTGAGTATATCCAGCAGCGCACAGACCCAAACACTTCATGTTTTACCATGAGCTGTTGTATATCGTCCCAAGCTGGATTGCATGTGAATGTAGTGAATAGGTCTGGACACCCGTAGTAATGAACATACGCAATTGCATATTGAGCGTACTCGTGCATATGACGTAGACTGCCTGTATATGAAGATGGCCAAATCGTTAGTCTTCCAACGTTAGTTGTATTACCGTCATTTACAACTGCATCTCGCAAATGAACGTATTCTTCAGAGCGAAGCTTGGTTTGATTAAAACGGATGAATATCAAACTAATTTAAAAAATCTCCATTTCTACATACGATTTGATAGATTTGAAATATAAACATAGAGATAAAATTAAACTCTATATAAAAAAAGATACATTTGATATTCCTAATGACCTATTTCAGTCACTATCAGCCTGTCGCGTACATTCTGTTGAGAACGAACCAGTTCTGAAACTGCAGAACGCGATCGCCGTGCTCGCAACCGTGCATCCTCAAGTCTGGCTACACGTTGTTCTGCTGCTTCCTCGACATTTTGATGAACTAAAGCAGATAGATTGCAGAAAAAGAAGAAAGAAAGTTATAGCAAAAACATATAAAATAGTAAACCTTTAAAAATATGAGTGAAACATTAAGTTATGAGACAATGAAATTTCCGTTCCCAATTTCCAGCAATTGATGTGAGAATATCTCAGCTGATCAATCGTTTTGCAGCTGGACACGCATTTGTCAAATATTTGTCCAATAGGAGTATTGTTAAGTAAATCCGGAGATAATTGGAACGAATTAAAGGTTAAGCAAAAAAAGAGGTTATTGGAATTAATTAAATGTTAAGGAAAGACATTGCAAACATTGCAAACTACGCACGAATTTAATTTGGATGTGACATGTTTGATCGCGTCATTAATGAACAATAAATATCGATTCTAATAAATAGCAAGGTATTTAGGTAAATACATTACAAAAAACAAACAATAATGACACATTAATACATCTTTTTACAAATTAGCAAAAATTTGTCAGTTCGTTTAAAATAAATATGACGTTTGTCAAAAATGTACATACCAGCATCACGTTATCTCTGTGAAGCAAATGATCGCGTCACTCCAAGATATCAATTCACGATATGATTTGAATTCAAACGAAAATCAATCAATAAAATTAAATTTTACCGCTAATTGAACAGAAAAATAAAAAAATAAGTTAAAAATACTAAGTGAAAAAGATATTCTTAGAGGTAGATATGTCAACAACGCACATTACGAAATGAAAATGGCGGATAAATTAACGCAGATGGCGCTATACAAAAAAAAATATAAAATAAAATAATATTTTATATAATTTAAATAGTTAAGCTATAAATAATTAAATAATTATTTAAAAATAATAAATTTAATATAAATATAAAAATATTAATATATTTAATATTAAATTTCATTTTATTAAGTGTATTATATTATTATTTATTATTATTTATTATTAAAAATAAAAAAAAAAATTTTTTATTAAATTAAAAGAGACTTTCTTGAATTAAATTCCACAGAATCATTTCCTAATCCTAAAAAAATCGTTAACAAATGGAAAAAAAGCAATGCGTAAAATCAACTTTTCCTAAGATCTAAGAAGTTTCACTTCTACCACGTGAGAGTATCACGCATCTGTTTTTTTATACATACTATATAAGTTATATTTATTTTAGCGATCCTCGATCTTTTTATACATATAAGTTATTGTTATATCTTTATTTTAGATCATTTTATACATATAAGCTATATTTGTTTTAGCGATTATATTTATTTTAACGATACTCGAAATATTTGAAAACAGATAAAATATTAGTTGGATATTTTTTACAAATTTAGTATTAGTTCTGTCAAATATATTTCCTGCGCTTGCGCTATAAAGTCCTGATTCAGCCATATTAAGATTTTCTCAAGCTGCTATGACACAATGGAACTTATCCTTATTAACACAAATGTTAGTTTGACGTATCTTGGATTCTAACCTATTTTTCGCCTGTAATCAATTTATTATCAGTTCGTGTCTCGACTCAAAAATAAAACATTTATTATATATAAAATTTATTATTTATTTTTAAACATTAAATTATTAAATATTTTATTTATATAGACTAATAATTAAATATTTGATATAAACTCCGAAACGTCGAAAATGAAATTTGACATGTGTCACAAATCTAGTTAGTCATTGTCCCCGACAGGTTCGCATAGATATTTGTTTTTGATTTAAAAAAAAAATTATATACACTGATATATATATATATATAAATAAAAATAAAAAAACATTTCCGTTGACGAATATTAACTTTACTCAAAATTTCAAAGCGATCGGTAGAGAACTTCCGGAGATTAGCTAGCAATAATTAACGAACATTTACATTTTTATTTATATAGATGATAGATGATAGATGATAGATGATGATATATACATAATATTAAATACAAATATACATAAATTTGTGTCGTCACACACTGTTTTATATTGAATGGGTGAAAAAAAAAAAAAAAAAAAAATGAAAAAATGAATTGTGAATAAATTATAAGAATGAATATAGTATATGTAGATAAGTAAATGAGTGGGGAAATGTGTGTGACTTTTATAAATATATAAAGGTGTAGAAAATGTTTATTGAAGGTGAGAAATGCGGTTGCCTATGGGGGTAAACTGTCTGCCGGAGGAATTATCGATGATGGGGTGTTCAGAGTGATAATCGGGGGGTCATTTGGTGGGATGATTAGAGTTAAAGAGGGGGGGGTCGGGGGGATGTTTCGCAATATTGATTTCGGACGAGTGTGTCTGTAACTGGTGTTCGCGTTGTAGTTATCTAAGGCTTTTATGACTGGGTTGGGATGACGGGATATAGAGCTGTAGAACCTTTCGGCCAGAGCGCGCATATGTTCGGGGATAGTATGTAGTTTGGTATCTGCGTGGAGTCTTGAATTACGGACGATGTAGGGTGCTTTTAAAATTATGCGGAGGGCTTTGTTTTGAATGATCTGAATGTGATGTAGCGTTGTTTTCTTCGCGTGGCCCCAGACCGGAAGGGCGTATGTCAGTTGCGGTCTGACGATCGCTTTATATAGGTAGAGTTTAGTGCGCGTGCTAAGTTTGCTGTATTTACTGATCAAGGGAAATAATGATTTGAGTGTTCCGTGAGCTTTTGATTTGATATTGAGGGCGTGTTTATGCCACGAGAGTCTACTGTCTAATGTGAGGCCTAGGTATTTTACGTGTTTTGACCATGGGACGCTCTGGCCGAAGAGTTTAAGAGTTCTGATGGGTTTGATGTATCTGCGTGAGAAGCGGACTGCTGTGCTTTTGGTGGGATTTATTTTGATCTTCCATTTGGTGCACCAGTGCTCCAGAATGGGAATGAAGTCTTGCAGTCTGTTGTGGGATACGGACTCATATTTCGATGAAGAGAGAAAGGCTGTGTCGTCAGCGTATTGCGCGGTGATACAATGTGTACGTGAAAATTGGGGCATATCGCTCGTGTATATGTTATACAGGATAGGGGACAACAGTGCACCTTGGGGCACACCTGCCAGAATGGGGCGAGGGGATGAGTTTATACCGTCTATTTTGACGGAGAAGGAGCGATTTTCAAGGAATGATGCGATGATTTGCACTAGTCTGAGGGGAATACCTGACTTGTGCAGTTTGAATATTAGTCCGTTGAGCCAGACTGTGTCGAAGGCTTTCGCCACGTCTAGTGAAAGGAGGGTCGTGAGGCCTTTGGAGCTGTATGATACTTGGCACCGATGGGCGTTGGATTGGGATATTACTGGTATAACAAAGGCTCTAGATATAAATCAATCCAACAATCTATCTATCGAATAAATAAGATGGAATTATCTGTCACTTGTCGTTTGTGTACAGGCCAATGCGTGGTGGCTAGTCAACTTGATAAAATGAGTATTGTGGAAATTTCCGACAGCGAGTGTGGTCTTTATGATGTAACCATAGATCATGTATTTTCTGGTTGTCCTTTGCGAAATATATTTGATTTCCTAAAGGCAATATCTTTGTCGCGTCCAATGAATGTTGTGTATCTTCTTCTTTAAAGGAGCTTTTCCATGTATAGATCGATTGTTAAATTTTTGAAGCTTAATCAGTTGAAATTTTGTAATTTTATTATTCTTTAAAATTGGTTTCATTATATTGACTTATATAATTTCACAATGCTTTTAATTTGGTGGTACAACTCATTCAAGTTTGGTTGGATCACCTATTAATTTGGTGGTACAACTCATCCAAGTTTGGGTGGATCACCTATTAATTTGGTGGTACAACTCATCCAAGTTTGGGTGGATCACCTATTAATTTGGTGGTACAACTCATCCAAGTTTGGGTGGATCACCTATTAATTTGGTGGTACAACTCATCCAAGTTTGGGTGGATCACCTATTAATTTGGTGGTACAACTCATCCAAGTTTGGGTGGATCACCTATTAATTTGGTGGTACAACTCATTCAAGTTTGGGTGGATCACTTATTAAAAAAAACATTCGTAAATTAACAACTTAAAAAAAGTAAATACTCCAAATTTCTACGATAATTCACTCAAAAGTTCTTTTCTGATTATTTCATTATTTTTCAGTATTTCAAATTTTCTATTCCAACATTCAATGCTTTATTAAATTTTATTTCAAAAAATGTAGGTCTTTGATATCTGTTATATATACTTATCACTTGTAATTAAGTAGACATATCGTTTAATAAAATGGTTTTCAAAATATTTATGCTTCCCGACGCTTTAAGAATTTAAAAATTTTTTTGCGGCACCCCTGAAAAAATTCCATTAATGGGACGAGTGAATGTGTTATTCACCACAGTTTCTCAAATATTGGGATCAAATAAGGCACAGTAATCTTCATTTCATATTGAGTTTTAAATAGTATTAAGTTTTTACTACATGTACCGCCGAAATATTTTTTCACAGCACCCCTGAAAAAAAATCCAATTAATTTATTGTACAAGTGAATTTGTTATTCACTACAGTTTCTCAAATATTGAAATCAAATAAGGCACAGTAATCTTCATTTCCTATTTCATATTGAGTTTTAAATAGTTTTAAGTTTTTACTACATGTACCGTCGAAATATTTTTTCACGGCACCCCTGAAAAAAAATCCAATTAATTTATGGTACAAGTGAATCTGTTATTCCCCACAGTTTCTCAAATCTTGAAATCAAATAAGGCACAGTAATCTTCATTTCCTATTTCACATTGAGTTACATACTTTTAAGTTTTTATTACAGGTAACACCGAAAAATCAGCATCGCAGAGGTAACATGAGCATTCTGAAAAACATAATAACATATATTAATCGTTTTCTAAAAATCCAATACTCAACCAGTTATATATATATAGTAAACAAATTTCGTTTTTAATACTCTGTCGCAAAAAAATCCATTACACTCATAATTTTTCTCTGATATAAATAAAGATATAGAGCACTGTCTAGGTCATGAATTTATTTAAAATTATCCATAATATATCCTTGTAAGTATTTCTGAAATAAGGTGCTAACCTGTGTTAGGTGATGTTTAAAACTCTCCAAAAACAATTAGGCGATGTTTAAAACTCTCCAAAAACAATTAAAATTCTACTAATTACTAAATAGAGTAATTCGCAATGTTTCAGTTAAATGTCGTTTACTATCATTGCAACCGTGCATCAGGGCATTGAAATAAGATTGCCTGGGATTAAAATGTTTTCCCCCTGGTAAGTAATTGCGGCGGCGCTTCAGGATGCCGTGGCGCACACTTTGAAAACTTCTGATTTAATGAAAATAACTTATTTGTTTGTATTTAAATAATTTGCTGGTGTATTTATATACTTAAATATATAATTCAACAGATTCTGTGTTTTATCGTTCAGTTCCGTAATGCTAGAAAAAATTGTTGTCTTTGATTTCTTGGTTCAATCACAAAACTTTGGTGTCAAATATAAATACCTTTGTTCTTATATATGGTTCAATCACAAAACTTATGGTTCAATCTTATGGTTCTTATGGTTCAAGAACTTATGGTTCAATCACAAAACTTTGGTGTCAAATATAAATACCTTTGTTCTTATAGACAAGCAAATATTTTAGATCAGTGCCATTCATTTTTTTAGTTAATAACTAAACATAAGTTTTTTTTTTCAAATAAATGTTGTACACTATAGTATATTGCCATCAAGGTAAAACACCAAAGTAGCATTTTTATCGATCTAACGGAATCGTATAAAAATATTAGTTTTATATTTTATTCAACCAAATACAGCAAAGTATAAACTCAGGGGCTCGCGCCTGACCGCTCTGCGGCCCCACCCCGTATTGGTGCTGGGCACCTCCTTATAAATGGTAATATAATATTATCTCAAACAACATATGTACATCCATTAGTTAAATAGTTTATATAAGAAAATCACATTGTAGGCCATTCCAGATTCTGAATACAGAATATGATTATTTATGTAAGTAAATCAAATTTGAATAAAAGATGATAGCCATAAATATGACAGTGATAAAACATGATAGCCATAAAACATGATAGCCATAAAACATGATAGCCATAAAATCATTATATAGAAAAATATCTTAGGTTACTACAATATTAGTAAAATGATATATTCTTTGTGCATATTATATGTATATCTAGAGTTATATTAATTTTTTACAATAATCATCCGAATGTTATTAAAAACTATAAATATTAAGAATAAATTAAATTTGAAATGAAACAATAGGGACTGGTAAACAAAATACTACATATCTTAGTGAATATGATATTTTTTCAAAAACTATTGATATCGTCAGAGCAACCAGCCTCTAGTTTGCATTAAATGCACAATTTAAAAAAAAAATCGTGCCTAATGAAATGATTGTACGAGAGATGGCTGAAAATTTTTAATCATCGAAAAAATAAATACTAGCCGGTCACAATTTATTATTGTTTTTGATAAAGTAATCCTTTTTGTTACTACTAGTAATGCGTGAAATAATTTGTAATTTTCGTCCATTTTTGACAGCTGTTTGTATTCAGTGTATTTGACATTTGTGTGCAAATGGAAAATATTCAGCAGCGCACAACAATTTAACATTTTTTTAATAAAGCTTTGTACACCAAAAAGTTTTTAGAAAAGATGTCGGACACATTTTTGGAGTTTGCTCCGTCATATGCAATAGTTAAAAATTGGACAGCCAAGTTAAAAACGCGGACGGCAGTTTATTACAGATGTTTCTCGTAGGAGAAGGCCATTGGGTACAGTAATTCCAGAAATGACAATAATGTTATGAACAAATTCGTATATATTTATTCAAAGGCTCGAGATATATATTATTTTGTAACTAATCTGTCTCAATTAAAATAAATAAAACTAATTAGGTATAGTAAAATAAACAACTATTTGTAAAATATAAACATGCACAAACATGATATTTATGTTAACTTTTTATCACAATATTTATATCATTTTGAAGGTTCAAACGTAAAGCCAGAAAAATTAAAAATCACCTAATAAATTACTTAAAATTTACAAAGAAGTGGTTTTTTACAAACGAGGTGTCCAATTGGCAATTGGCAATTGACAATTTCTATTTTTTTTTCAACTTTTACAATGTAATGTAAACGAACCGTAACTTCATGGATTTTCTGTTTATAAATATTTTGATAGGTTTTTTTACATGCGTTTTCAAATAAATTAAATTGTTACGATAATTTATTTCTTATATAAAATCTGACAAAGTAATCTTTCATAAAAATCTTACTTTACATCTCAGAAACTTATCATAGACGCCGTCAAAACAAGTAAAAAGAAACGGTGTCTATGTAATTAATCATATGAAGGTGGCCTGGTGGTAAGACACTTGTCTGCCGATCCGGAGGTGGCGGGTTCGATCCCCGCTGAAACCCAGATTTTTTTAAATAGGATTCCAGTCTGGTTAACACTTAGGGCCTATAAAAACATATTTCTGGTTGGTTGGAAGAGATTGCCCCTTTTTTTTTAAACTCGCCAGTTTAAAAAAAAATAAGGCTACAAAAAACTCTCATCATCTCAAACGGTCTTAACACTTAAAAATATCTTCGAAAAGAAGAATTCTTCGCAAAATGTATGTCCCCACCAATGCATTTGCATTTGCTTCGGAATAAATATACTATACAATACAATATGACCTATTTGGATTACAAGTATCATTAAAATTATAACATTTGGTAGACTACACTAGATTGTGCATCCCCAATATATTGTACAACGATGCAAATAAGTTTTGCAATATATACAATGCAAATAAGTTTTACTTAGCAATCCCATAGAGCATTAAATTACGTATTGTAAGATCGAGAATAAAGTGATTCAATAGTGTAAAAGCAGATTGTCGTTATTTTGGTTTAAACTGAAAAATAGAAGATATAATTGAAGCAAGAGTCAGAGTCCAGATCTGTGGCGTCGGGTTTGAATGGTCGTCAGCGTTTTTTGCAAAACATTCAGTCATCAGGAGTTATGTCGTGGAATGGTTTTATTATGTTTTTTCACCATAATTATTAATTCAATTGTCCCTCAACGGTTCGCCAACATATAAATTAGAAGCATCGTTAGAGTCACATATTTTAATAAAAAACGCACTATGAAAAAATATCTTCACCCAATAAAGGATCAGTGTCAGAAAATGGAAGATAAGGCATCTATTAAAACACTTAAATGTACAATATTTACTAGTGTCTAATAATAAATCAGTACTTAAATCAATAAGACCCGAATAAAAAGGTCATCTCGCTCAACCAAAAGGCACAAGAGGATTGTCATTTATGCTTTACTGACAATGAGGACATCCATCCTGTCGGGTAGCTCATGATTGAGCATCGTGACTCCCATGATAGCCTCTGATACATCGTTGTACTCCGCGGCTCGAAGGACAGTTGTTAAGAGTAGTCCAGTTGCATATTATACTTGGTCAGTCCAACATATTGGGATTCTTCTCTTGTGTGTCGTCCTTCGACGCTTCCAGTAACAAAAAACCTCTCCAAAGTGCCTCCTAGGCCACGAGCAAATGCTCAAAGAATCGGAGGAGTCGTCGAAAGTATAATATCGACAATCTGTCGGTGGTTCTCAGCTCTTCGAGAGTTGAGGTATTAGTTCGCCTTACTATCCATGGAATACGTAAAATCCTTTTTCAGCACCACATTTCAAATGCATCTACATATTATACATCTCTCACTTGCTCTCAGAGTCCTAGTCTCCGCACCATACATTAATATTGCGAAGACAAGAGACTTGCCTAGGCGCATTTTCGCCGTGATGGTAATAGCTCTGCTTTTCTATATCTTTTTCTGCTTTGAAAGCCCCTTTTCAATGGATAGGCGGCATCTGATGTGAAGCTGCACGCGTTCAGACTGATGACCGGAGAGCAAAGTGGCGCAAACATCTCATCTAGAATGTACATAGTGAAGTCGGCTAAAGATCTCCATGATCTGCATCTATAACGCAGATCATGGAGATCTTTATCATCATCCTATAGATGATGATCATCCTATAGATGATAATCATCCTATAGATGATGAGTGGATGTATCTACGTATTAGTATATAAACCAATTATTGTACCTCGTCAATCTATTTGCGGTCTTTTGATCATCATTTTGAAAGATCTGATTTAATGAAAATACATTTTTTCATTCAAATTATTGAGCTTTTATCTTCTGAAATAGTTTTATTTTATTTAAGTCTTTCAAACGATAGATATCCCGTCACATGAATTTATGATAGGAATATACGAGATTAATGGAAAATAGACGTCAACTTTTATTGCTGATTATACAAATTCATAAACCGATAAATTTATAAACTATCAAATTCTTAGATTTTCTTGAAAAAATATTTTCAAATATTTTTCGACCTCTGTTAAAAATAATTGTAAGGTGGGGTTGATGGTCACTTTGTGAGGCCAGCATGGTAACAACTGATATTTTTTGGCCTTTAATATTATATGGATCTAAAGATGTATCCTCAAGATTCACTCGACAGATCGTGGTGCAAAAGTGGAAATACTTGTTCCTTTGTATGAGGACCAAGAACTGATTAAAACTGTGAAGATTTGCAAGTTGTAGTATATCGGTCACATGATGAGAGGTCCATGATATATAATTTTACAACTGGTCATTCATGGAAAAATAAATGGCAAACAAGGCGACGTCACTGACGACGCTGCATGGCTTGGCTTTATATTCGTAACTTGCGGGAGTTCTTTGATTGTAGTTTTTTTCTGATTTATTTCGGGCAGCAGTAAATAGAATAAAAACAGCCATGATGGTGACCCACCTCCAATAGAAGACGACATTTCAAGAAGACTTGCATTTTAACTATTCTCAAGATGCTGCAAACAACATCTAACAGATATTTTGTGGAAGTATTTAAATTCCATGATATATCAAATGAAGCAAGATGATAATTTGGGAAGAAGGAAGGAATAAAATTCCAACCCACTTAATATTTTATTTATCAATGGTTAAGACTTTAACTTTATGGAACTTTTTATAAGATTATTAAATAAGAAACTACATTCTACTAATAACGTTAGTGAAATAACACAGTAGAATATTGGCATTAGAATACTAACCACAAAAATTATACAATACATTGATTGAAAAATATTAGATTGCCATTAAGTCGTAAAAAAAATTAATAACCAAAAAAATCCCCTTATAATTTTTTTTCTTCGAGTTAGTTATTAGACCACACACACGTTCGATGTATCATGATACCAGTTGTACCTTAACAGTGCTCTCGCAATAACTGGGATCATTGTGAATAATTTATGTTATAATAAACGATTTATTATAAAAATATTTTTTATATTATTTGGCGATGGCTGCGGCCATTAGACAAGGTATTTACCCGCGTTTACATTTACCCGCATCTGCATATGTTTAGAAATACACTTTTGGCTAGAAAACTATATAAAACTTACAAAGGGAAAACAAATTGTAAAGTAACCTTTATAGATCTTCTAATATGTGAAAGTAACACATTTAGTTTGAGGTGTTGTTTAATTAGTGTAGTGTTCAAATAAATCATAAATTTTGATAAGACGTTATAAAAAAGATTCATATTAAGTACTTTCTAAGTGTACTGCACCGTACAAAGACTGTAGAATAGGTGGATGGCTGCCACTCGATACTCGGAGATTTCGGCTCACTTTAAAAAGAAGCAGGGTGAAGAGATTCCTCTTTAGCAGGTAGGAGTTGGTCGTCAGTAAAACACAGTAGACTGTAGTGAAACTGAGAATGTATTTTTGGGGTTTTGCGCTCCTTATTATTATGCGGCCAATCGCTAATCGTAAGCTCATATTTCGGCCCATGCATGCCATCATGACTTGCGAGATATTACGTATTTTGCACGTTTTCACATGCATGGGCCGGCCGACTTTTGATAGAAGCTCTCGCGAAGGGCACGTATAAGAAACATTTAATTGCAACATACACAGCAAGTACACCAAACAAAACATTTTTGAAATATCAAATAAACAAGAAAATGTACATCAATCAGATTTTAAGTGACGCATACTTCCGATACACTAAGGTTTTGACAAAATGAAGTCTTATAATTTCTTATTTTATTTATAATCCCTTTTTTATATTTCTATAAGTATAAATATCCAATAATAAAAATGAATAAAGTTATTCATATAAAAAAGTTAAGTGACAAAGCTTATCGTATAGTGCAATAAAATATTATGGAAAGGGGTAACAGACAATTGGCTTAATCCGTTATTCATTACTTTGATGGATTAGTTTAGCATTTATCAGATTATAATAGGAATTAATCAATTGATTGGGGTGCATGGAAACGTGAACATTGCAAACAACTTTATGCTGTAGGAAAACGTGCTCTTAGAAGAATGCATGGAGTAAAACTGAACGATATATTATGCAATTAAGTGATAAGAAAATACTGTAACCTTAAGGCTGATATGTTGAGTAAGATTAAGTAGAGCACTTTAAGATGATTAGGGTACGTGGAAAGAATGAATGAAGAAATACTCATAAAAAAGAAATTAAGTACAAATAAAAGTAGAAGGCGTGATAGAGTAAAACTAAGGTAGTAATGGTTGGAAATGTAAGATGCGTAAGAAATCATATAAGTTGTATGACAAGGTGTGAGAGGGTGGGGAAGAGGCGAAATATGTGTGTTGAGATGGAAAATATGGCGTTATCTTCTCTCTGTCTACTCTAGCAGGGAAACGACCCAATGATATGTATCATAATTATAAGTATTTAAAAACATTTTTTTTTAATATGAACCCTTGTTGGAAGAGATTGCCGCCTGGCAATCAGCCCGCCAGATTGTATTTGCAATAAAAGTGTTTAATAAATAAATAAATAAACCCTTGACAAAGATTTACTAATGCGTGGCAAACATTAATTATGTCTCCAAAAGTTTAAGTTATGTATAGTAATTTGTTTTATCAAACACTGTTTATTCCACTGTTACGGTATAATCAGGGGGAACAAACAAGAGTCTTGTTTGTTCCCCCTGATGATGAGGTGAAAGCCTTGAAACCGGTAGGGCTATATCGTTACAAAAAGTGGAATAAACAGTGTTTGATAAAACAAATTAAAACCTTTATATGGCATTAAACCCACGAGGTTGTAATGTATACAATGAAATTGTACTACAGCGCAGCGTCTTATTAAAAATTGAAATAAACAAGTCTGCGTTTTTGCCTATTTCCACTTACGGGTATCACCAGTGAAGGGAAAATTATTGGACTCGGTCGTGAATCCACGCAACGAATATAACATTTCTGTAGTCAGTAGAGGGGAAATAACCGTAGAAAGAGTAAAAAACTCATATTTCATTCACACTGGTTACTGAAATATTCACTTATTCATACACTCGAATATACTTCCACACAAGTGGTTCACTCAGATCATCAACAGTACAGAAATCCTTTATATGGTATACCATCACTCAATTTTCTGTCGGAGTAGGCAGAGAGGACAGATCGTTAGACTTTGTTATCTAGCCACACATCCTTCGGCTCTTTTACATTCACGCACAATCTTAAATAACTCCTTCAATTTATGTTTCCTTCTTTCAAAATATCATTCACTTATTCCACAACCATACTTTCCTTAGTTTCCTTCTTTCAGTCACATTCGCACGATATATTTGTTTTGTTAGTGTTTCTCACTCATGCTCAAACCATCTAAGAGTGCTCTTCTTCATTTTAATCAACACACATGCCTTACGTCCACATTCATCCTTAATCCATTTATTCCGTATTCGTTCATTACATTGTCCCCCCAGGTATTCGTCTCAGTGAACGCATTTCTACAACATCTATTTGGCTCTTTTATTTTTTCGCCACATCGAAAGTCTCATTCCCACTTATCAAATCGACTCTTTCACATCTGAGAAAATACTACGTAAATAGTATGACACTTTTATGTTATTATCTCTAGTATTTCATTGTTTGCCCATGACATCTCGTTAACATTTCCTTGTTTGCCCATGACATCTCGTTAACATTTCATTGTTTGCCCATACATCTCGTTTACATTTCATTGTTTGCCTATGACATCTCGTTAACATT
The DNA here is from genome assembly GCA_949825065.1 of Odontocerum albicorne. NCBI lineage: Eukaryota > Metazoa > Arthropoda > Insecta > Trichoptera > Odontoceridae > Odontocerum > Odontocerum albicorne. The sequence goes on along the minus strand of OX463847.1, from coordinate 13,848,353 downwards.
TCATTGTTTGCCAATGACATCTCGTTAACATTTCATTGTTTGCCAATGACATCTCGTTAACATTTCATTGTTTGCCCATGACATCTCGTTAACATTTCATTGTTTGCCCATGACATCTCGTTAACATTTCATTGTTTGTCCATGACATCTCGTTAACATTTCATTGTTTGCCTAACACATCTCGTTAACATTTCCTTTCTCACTTTTCTATCACCTTGACATTGGATTTCACGCAAATCATTCTGTTTTTGCAAATCAAATCATTAAGTTTTCTCTCCGCATTTCTCATACAGTTTACTTATAAAACTCTGAAAATCGTCTTCATTTTCAGCTATCATTACCATATCATTAACGTACAACAATGTGCATTTATTCTCATTTGACATAAGTATGCCACTCATTGACCAATGTAGTTCTTAACACAAGAATCTATGACAACTATTTTAAAGCAAGAAAAATAATTGTCACTACATCTATTGATCATTCACCATCTGTTTCAAATATTTTTCTCAACACATTCGTGGGTTTATAATTCTGTTGCGTCATATCATCTGATATATTATAATCGTTCGCATGCCTCGTGCGGCGCACATCACAGTTTGCTGAAACGTGCCGTAAAAATAAACGATTTGTTACTTTATTCTGTGAAATAAATGTCATCAAAAATAAACGGAACATTGCGAATTTGATGTTTTATGTCCTAAATTATGATGTTATGACAGTGTGCAGATTTCAAATTTGTTTAAAAACAATTTTGCCACATGATTTTTTTGCGCACAATGTGGTATTTTAAAAAATATATATGTTTTACCTTTCTAAATGCTTAGGTATCCACCTTGAGTCGTGGAACCAAAGCTTGGACTTGGCACAAGAAGGATAATAGTAAGATTTATGTCCTATGGAGATGCACGCTCTAAAAAAAATGCAGAATGTTTGAAAAAAGGCGACATGAAATAAATGTATAAATAACTCATCGATGGTGGGCCTCCTAATAGAGGATCCCCTCACCATTCCAGCGTCAATTCAATTGGAAGGAAGTTGAGTTTTTTTGTCCTTTAAGTCAGTGAGGTATTGCACACCAGCAAGTTCACCGGCGACACCGCAGTAGTGGATCCGATGGCCCACCGAACTGAGACGATCAGAGTACACACCGTAATGTTGTGTTTTTTGCTCTTTTTTTTTAATGAATAAATATGACTGAAGTCAGAGGTATCCTGATACCTCCGAAATACCGGAGGAAAAAAATCCTGTACCATTCGAGAAGAGTAGCAAGGGGTACGCACCGATGACTACAATTAAATGATTTATGTTTTTTGCTATATTATACCATTAAATATTAATTTGGGACAACAAATACATAACATACGAGTATATAATGGATAAAATCAAATTTAAAGTATAGTTTAACAAATTTTTCTAGTTAATGTAACTCAAACGCACCCATTTTGCTAAAATATGAGATTTTCTACTTTATCTAAATAGTTTTTTTATACACTTTTGCTGTTTTCGACCGAAATACATCCAACGTCATTCACAACCACCAGTTTTCTTTAAAGATATTTCTTTATATACAAAAATCTGTTTAAATGTGACAAAACACATATTTTTGCGGAAACTACGCAATAATAACCTTTGATAGTTTTGGCTGATTGTTTGCTATATTATACCAATCAGACATTTATTTGAGCCAACAAATACATGTTTCATAGATAAAATCATATCTAAAGTGCTATTTATCAACATATTATCCTTAACATATCAATTTCAATTAAAAATCATATTGTATATTTTAACCACAATTTGAGGGTTTATGGACAAAATCACCGAAGTGTGTAATTCTCTTGCATTTGAATATAACGCATGATAAAATATACATAATTGCTAACAACTTGTGATCTTTGTTAAATTTTGATAGTTTAGTTAGCTTATTGTTGGTTATATTAATACCATAAAAATATTGATTCTGGACAATCAAGACAGGTTTTTTTGTAAAAAATTATATAAATAGTGTAGTTTTACAACACATTCTCATTATTGTAATTTGTTTTATCAAACACTGTTTATTCCACTTTATGTGACAGTATAACCCTACCGGTTTCAAGGTTTTGCCCTCATCATCAAGGGAGCACTAACAAGACTGAATTCTATTCGAACTGGTACCGTCATACACACTTCTAACTGTAAACATTCAGGCTGAAGATTGTGGGTGGTGCGAGGCAGAAAAAAACTTCTGCGAGTTGCGGCGAGATTCTGGGAATATATGTGTTTGTTACCTGATGATGAGGTGAAAACCATGAAACCGGTAACATAAAGTGGAATAAAAAAGGGTGATTGATTAAACAAATTACACTGTCTTTAAGTCTCCGCAATGTTAATGCCTTAGCTATAAATAATACAAAATAATTAACTAGCGAACAATTCTAGTTAATAATCATACGTTTTAACCATAATTTGAGCGATTGCATATAACATCATCGATTAGAGTAATTTTCTTATATTTCAGGGTTCAATATTAATAAATCACGCATTTTTGTGGAAACTTGTCGATATGATAAAACACACATAATTCCTTTGTGAAATTTGGCTAGTTTTTGGCTGATTGATTGTTGGATTACCATAAAATCATTGATTTGGAACAACAAGCTCCCGATTTACGCATAAAATTAGAATGAGAGTGTATTAATACGAGACATTATGAATACTTTTCTTTAAAAAAAAACATACTTTTTTACTGCAATTTGAGCAATTTTAGACCAAATCATCATAAAATGAGTCATTTTCTTACGTTTCAGCGTAAATTGTGGAACAACCCATATTATTGCGGGAACTTAGAATATTTCTTAATTTTCGAGATTTTATCTGATTGCTACCTATATACGAGTAATACAAATTAAACATTGAATTGGGACACAAAATACATGAAAGTGTGGTTTCGCATTAAATTGTGCTTAATATGTCAACATTGAATTGGGACACAAAATACATGAAAGTGCGGTTTCACATAAAATTGTGCTTAATATGTCAATCGCACTACTTAACATAAAAAGCATGCTTAGCCTCAATTTAAGCAATTATAGACAAAATCATCGAAACGTGTATAAAATTATCTAGCACTTCAACGCAATATATAATAAAACAAATAAACAATTCGTGATCTTGGTTAACTTTATATATGATAGTTTGGCTTAATGATAGCTACAATATACCATGAAATCATTGATTTTGGACTAAAATGACAGGTTTTTTGTCTAAAATCATATAAAAAGTGTAGTTTAACAACACATTAGGTATGCACAACATAACGTAATGCAGAATTATACTTATAATTTATATATTTCAACTACACTATGACATAGATAGTTTGGTTGATTGATTGATATATTATATTATAAAAGCATTGATTTGTGACCACACCTACTAGTTTTATTGATAAAATCATGAATACTTTTGTTAAAATACCACAATTCGAATGATTTTAGACAAAATATTTAAAAAATGTGGAATTTTCTAACATTTCAGCATAAATTGTGAAAAATCACATATTTATGCGGGAACCCCGGAATATTTCTTAATATTTGATAGCTTTTATGATTGTTACCTATATCGTACCAATTGATTTGAGACTACAAATACATGAAAATGTGGTTTCACATAACATTGTGCTTAATACATCTCAAGCGCAATAAGTACTTATCTTAAAAATCACGCATTCTAACCTCAAATTGATACCATTATAACATTGATTTGCGACCACAAATACTAATTTAATGCATAAAGTCACTATACAATTGTGTTTTTATAACTCATTATGATTATTTACTTAAAAAAAAACATATATTTTAAATAGTTTTTGAGTGATTATAGAGAAAGTCATCGAGAAGTTTATATTCCATAGATTTCAGCGTAAATGGTGTAAAAATACACATTATGCGGTAACCTCAGAATACTTCTTAATTTTTGAATACTGATCTGATCGTTACCTATAATATACCTATTAAACATTTATTTGGGACTACAAATTCATGAAAAATTCACATTACATTATGTTTAATATGTCTCAAGAGCACTACATAACTTTAAAAGCATGCATTTTAACCTCAATTAGAGTGATTACAGACAAAATCATCGAAAAATGTGTAATTCTCTTGTACTTCATCGTAATATATGTATAAACACACATAATTACTAACAATTCATGATATTTGTTATCTGTTAATAGTATGGCTGATTTATTGCTTTATTAAACCATGAAATCATTGATTTTAGACGAGAAAAAAAGATGTTTTTTAACAATCATATAAAAAGTGTAGTTTAAAAACACATTATGCTTAACATACCTCGAACGTACAATATTACTTAAAATATATACATTTAAACCACAATTTGGGTCATTTGATATGAAATCATCAAAAAGAGAGTAATTTTCTTATATTTCAGCGTAAATTATGATAAAACGCACATTTTGGCGGAAACTAGTGAATCCGTGTAATCCTGTCATAGTTTATCTGGTTTTTACCTATATCATACCTATTTATCATTGATTTGGGGCAACAAATACATAAAAAAGCGGTTTCACATCACATTGTGCTAAATATATCTCAAGCACACTACATAACTTAAAAATCATAAACCTATTATAACCTCAAATTGATCACTTAAATGATAGACGAAATCATCAAAAAGTGTGTAGTAATCTTACATTTTAACCTAACATATAATGAAACACGTATACTTTATCAACACTTCACATAACCTTTGTTAACTTTTAATAGCATGACTGATTGATTGCCAAATTATACCATTAGATAATTTTCGACAACAAGGACAGATTATTTTGTGTAAAAATCATGTAAAAAGGTATACTTCTTAATTTTTTATTAATTATCTGATTGTTACCTATAAAACACCTATTCAACATTGATTTGGGACTACAAATACATGAAAATATGGTTTCATATTACATTATGTTAAATATATCTCGTGAAAAAGCGTGCATCTTAACCTCAATTATGTATTAGTTATTATCGACAAACTCATCAAAACGTGTGTAATTATCTTGCTCTTCGTCGTAATATATGTATAAATACACAAAATTTCTAACAATTATAGATATTTGTATATCTTAATAGAATGGCTGATTACTCTATTATGCCATGAAATCGTTGATTTTGGATCAGAAAAACAGTTTTTACTTTATAAATCATATAAAAAGTGTAGGTGTATGTACTTAAAATGCATACATTTTAACCACACCTTGGGCAAACTGATATCAAATGGTATAATAACATAAAGTTATGTGGTATTTAGATGCATTAATGTACAAAAATTAAACACATTTTGAGTCAAAACGCATAAATTCACCCAAAATGAGAGTTTTAGACGCAAATGCATCAAGTAATGAAAGAAAAGCTATAAAATAGCCACTTTATGGTAGATTTTACATAATTTTGTCGAGTTCAACTAACTATTGATGAACTTTTGCGGAGATTTACCCGATTTGTGGAAAAACATTAAGAAATGTGGCATTCAGAATCATAATTGTACAAAAATTAAAGAAATTTAGAGTCAAAACGCATAAATACATTCAATTGTCGTTCCTGTGACATAAAACTAAAAGTTATATCTTAGTAATATACTGATAATATTTCAGTGCATTACTAAAACATGTTCATACACATTTAGCAAGTTTTGACGTTTTATATCACAATTAAGGGCAATGCGTTTCTATCAGAGTTATGTCTTGATCTGTTATAATTCTAGCATTTTGCTACGAAAGTAAATGTTTTGCTGGTAAAAAGGAGTTAAATTCATTTAAACTGAAAAATATTGACTCCAAATATGGAAAATTGTCAAAATCAGAAATTAAAGACACACAAAAACACGTAAAACAAATAATAATTATGTGGTGATTTTGAACATATATTCGTAAACTTGATCGTCAATGGCAGTTTTTCGAGTGAATAGTGTGAAATTTCCATACATTACTAACAAATGCTCACAAGTATTTAGAAGGTTTAGAAGTTTTACGTCACAAATGAAGTTAATGCGTTTCTAGTACACTTTTGTGTTGATTCATTACCATTCTAGCATTTTTTTACAAAAAATTGGTCCTATGTAAGTCAAAAGTAATAAAATTCATTTTTTATTTGGAAATATTTACGCAAAACATTAAAATTTGGCCAAATTAGACGTTTGGGACGAATAACATGGAAACACGTGGAACAAAGTATAATTCTGTGGGGATTTTGTAAACATATTCGTAATTTTGGTCGTTAATAGTAGTTTTTCGAGTAAAAAGTGCGAAGTTTCCGCCTATTACTAACAAATGCTCGTACATTTTAAGGAGGCTAGAAAGTTTTCTATCACAATTGAAGTCGATGCGTTTTTCCTAAACTTATGATTTGATTCACTACAATTCTAGCACTTTTGACCGAAAAATTGGTATTTTGTAAAGCAAAAATAATATAATTCATTTTCGACTTGGAAATATTGATGCAAAATATTAAAATTTGGCTAAATCAGACATTTGGAACGAAAAACATGGTAACACATGGAACAAAGAATAATTCTGTGGTGATGTTGTACATATATTCGTAATTTCAGTCGCCAATGGCAGTTTTTCGAGTGAAAAGTGCGAAGTTTACCGCCTATTACTAACAAATGCTTATACATTTTAATGAGGCTAGAAAATTTTATATCACAATTGAAGTCAATGCGTTTTTACTAAACTTTTGTTTTGATTCACTACAAATCTAGCACTTTTGTAAGAAAAATTGGTATTTTGTAAAGCAAAAACAATAAAATTCATTTTTGACTTAGAAATATTGACGGCTACTTTTAAAATTTGGCAAAATTAGACGTTTGGGACGAAAAACATGGAAACAGGTAGATAAAAGAAAAATTCTGTGGTGATTTTGTGTACATATATTCGTAATTTTGGTCGCCAATGGCAGTTTTTCGAGTGAAAAGTGCTAAGTTTCCGCCTATTACTAACAAATGCTCATACATTTTAATGAAGCTAGAAGTCAATGCGTTTTACCTAAGCTTTTGTTTTGATACACTACAATTCTAGCACTTTTGTAAAAAATTGGTATTTATAAAGCAAAAATAATATAATTCATTTTTGACTTGGAGATATTGACGCAAAATATTAAAAAATTGAAAAATTAGACGTTTGGGACGAAAACCATAAAACACGTGGAACAAACAATAACTCTGTATTGATTTTGTACATATATTCGTAATTTTGGTCGTGAATGGCAGTTTTTCGAGTGGAAAGTGCAAAGTTTCCGCCTATTTCTAACAAATGCTCGTATATTTTAAAGAGGCTAGAAAGTTTTATATCACAATTGAAGTCAATGCACTTTTAGTAAGCTTTCGTTGTGATTAACTACAATTCTAGCAATTTTTTACGAAAAATTGGTATTTTGTAAACCAAAAATAACATCATTTATTTTTGACTAGGAAATATTGACGCAAAATATTAAAATTTGGCAAAATTATACGTTTGGGACAAAAAACATTGAAACACGTGGAGCAAAGAAAAATTGTGTGGTGATGTTGTACATATGTTCGTAATTTCAGTCGCCAATGGCAGTTTTTCGAGTGAAAAGTGTGAAGTTTCCGCCTATAACTAACAAATGCTAATACATTTTAATGACGTTAGAAAGTTTAATATCACAATTGTAGTCAATGCGTTTTGACTAAGCTTTTGTTTTTGATTCACTATACAATTCTGGCACTTTTGTAAGAAAAATTGCTAATTTGTAAAGCAAAAACAATAAAATTCATTTTTGACTTGGAAATATTGACGCAAAATATAAAAATTTGGCAAAATTAGACGTTTCGGATGAAAAACATGGAAACAGGTGGTACAAATAATAATTCTGTGGAGATTTTGTACATATATTCGTAATTTTGTTCACCAATGGCAGTTTTTCGTATGAAAAGGCGCAAGTTTCCGCCTATTACTAACAAATGCTCATACATTTTAATGAGGTTAGAAAGTTTTATATCACAATTGAAGTCAATGCGTTTTTACTAAACTTTTGTTTTGATTCACTTCAATTCTCGCACTTTTGTACGAAAAATTAATATTTTGTAAAGCAAAAATAATATAATTCATTTTTGACTTGGAAATATTAACGTAAAATGTAAAACTTTAGCTAAATTAGACGTTTAGGACGAAATACATGGAAACACGTAGAACAAAGGATAATTCTGTGGTGATGTTGTACATATATTCGTAATTTTTGTCGCCAATGGCAGTTTTTCGAGTGAAAAGTGCGAAGTTTCCGCCTATTACTAACAAATGCTCATTCATTTTAATGAGGTTAGAAAGTTTTATATCACAATTGAAGTCAATGCGTTTTTACTAAACTTTTGTTTTGATTCACTACAATTCTAGCCCTTTTGTACGAAAAATTGGTATTTTGTAAAGCAAAAATAATAGAATTTATTTTTGACTTGGAAATATTGACGCAAAATATTAAAATTTGGCAAAATTAGACGTTTGGGACGAAAAACATGGTAACACGTGGAACAAAAAATAATTCTGTGGTGATTTTAAACATTTATTCGTATTTTTGGTCGTCAATGGTAGTTTTTCGAGTTAACTAAACTTTTGTTTTGATTCACTTCAATTCTCGCAATTTTGTACGAAAAATTAATATTTTGTAAAGCAAAAATTATATAATTAATTTTGGACTTGGAAATATTGACGTTAAATATTAAAATTTGACAAAATTAGACGTTTCGGACGAAAAACATGGAAACACGTAGAACAAAGAATAATTCTGTGGTAATTTTGTACATATATTTGTAATTTTGGTCGTCCATGGCAGTTTTTCGAGGAAAAAGTGCGAAGTCTCTGCCTATAACTAACAAATGCTCATACATTTTAATGAGGCTAGAAAGTTTTATATCACAATTGAAGTCAATGCGTTTCAAATAAACTTTTGTTTTGTTTCACTACAATTCTAGAACTTTTGTAAGAAAAACAGGGATTTTTTAAAGCTTAAATAATATTATTCACTTTTGACTTAGAAATATTGACGCACAAACTCAGTTTTACCATATTAGGTTTCCATGTTCCAAAAAAAAATATGGTGGGGCTCAATAGACCATGTGCTGGACAATGAGTGGTGATTTTGCTGATAGTCGTTTTCGATAAAGCGTCGGCGTTCACTTTCTCATGGTATCGCGTTGGATACATCCTTGTCAATTCCTTGTATTTTTATGTCCTCCGTTGAGGGTGTTCTCTGGGTACATTTCGAGTGTGGATATCTCAGCCAGTCAGCTCTATGAAAGGGTAAGCTTAAGGGGTTGGGATAGTGCGGATGAGGATGGCTGAATGTAGGATTTAATTCGTACCTCGGGGAGGGCTTTTAATGGAGCATATTTGAATTGTACGGCTATTGCCGGTTGATTTGTGTACATTTATGGTTACTGGCCGTTATCAGTGCTGTATCCGAGGGTTAGTATCGGGATGGCTGCAACCAGGCGATAATGTGTTAAAAAAGATGGCAGTGATGACGTAGCCTCAGGTTGTCTATGTGTACCCAAGTCTATGTGGGCAGGCGCTCGTGGCACCATCGGTACACGGATGTCCGTAGTATTGTATGTGGACATGTGAATCTTGGCTCCGCCCGTTGAGTCTACAGCCGTCGCACCGACGACATTGGTACACGCGCGTGGTGCCATCGGTAAGCGGATGACCATAGTAGTGTATGTGGATATCATGTGATTCTAGGCTTCGCCCTTTGGGTCCGCGACCGTCGAACTAACGACATCGGTTGTAGAGTAGGCTCCAACCAATCAGCGAATGGCTTACGGATGGCCTATATTCATCCAGTGAGAGGTTAACAGATGGCCTATATACATGTAAGGGTTGTAGAGTACGCTCCAACCAATCAGCGAACGGCTTACGGATGGCCTATATTCATCCAGTGAGTGGTTACCAGATGGCCTATATACATCTTGGGGTTGTTGAGTGTGACTCCAACAATGGGCGTCATGAACCCAAATTAGCATGTGCTCCCGGTCTAGGTGGGCAGGCGCTCGTGGCCCCATCGGTTAGCGGATGTTTATAGTAGTGTGTGTGGATATCATGTGATTCTTGGCTCCGCCCGTTGGGTCTGCGGCCGTCGCACCGACGACATAGGTGGACGCTTATGGCACCGTCGGTACCCGGATGTCTTGGCTACGTCCGTGGTGTGTATGGGCGTCACACTGATGATATTGGCTAGCACGTAAATTGTCACTAGAGGGATAACGATCCCCGAGGTGAAATATTATAAACACATATTTGCTGTAGAGTATAATCAAGTGTAACTGTTTTCTTGTCAGTTCTTAGGCCTGGTTGAGACCTATAGTTGATGTGGCACAATATATGTGGTGTCTCAGGGCCGTGTGATGAAAAAAAATGTTTGTTTGTTAATGTATCTTATATTCTCAATATTGATTAATCACCAAAATTAAACCTTGCAAATGATATCAAAGATCACCAGACAAGCGGGTAAAAACTCACCTTGCTTCTTTAATTAAAGTTATTATGATAAGAACCTAACTCAGTGTCCTTAGGGACTGCACTTAGGTGCAGATTGTTCTAACCGGTTCTGGGGAAGCCGTTATGATCTGACATTCCTAATAAGTAACTTGATCTGTTTTTGGGCATTACTCTTCTGAGTGTGTTGCCTTTGTAATCTTAAATATTTGTACGTTTTTCTATTGTAAAATAATAAGAATTATTATGTGTAACCATGTTGAAGAGAAGGTGATAGTATCTGTTTTTGAACATTACTCTTGTGACTGTGTTGCCTTTGTAATCCTAAATGTTTGTATTTTTTTCTGTTGTAAAAATAATAAGAATTATTATGTGTAACCGTGTTGAGGGGAAGGCGATAATTGATGGCATTCTGTATTGTGCCTTGCTCAATAAAATGTTTTACTGTTTACAGGTGTTCTAAGATAGGAAAGCCCTGAGAGTAAGTTTTCGTGGTTTCCTACTCTTTTGCAAATGCAGGGGCTAATTAAATCGTCCACGAACGTATCCAGCATGACCCAGTAAAGCCATGCTCTTAAGCATAGTATCTTATCCTTGTTTCAACAGGTAAGTGTATGACCAATTGACACAGGGCCGTAATCAGTACTTGAATATTTTTTTTAATTTTTTTTTTTATTCTGTAACATAAAATGGATAGTCAGGACTTGGTACTTGTCTGCCATGATCAACCATTTTATTTATTATACTCATAAATAGCTATTAAAAACTCAACTCACAGTATTTATCGTAAATTTTAGTGTTTCGATGGGAGGGTGTCAGGTTTTGGTACTTGGTCTCTTATCATCAAGCATTTAATTTATTATAGTCATAAATAGCTATTAAAATTTCATTCATTGTATATATCGTGAGGGTGATGTGCATTTTTATGTAGACAAATTTTAAGAGAACCGTGTAAACTGATATGACTAACGGGTTCCCATCGGTCCAGAGCTATAAAGTATGCCTTATGTTAACAAATTTTTGTAATTTATGATTCGGTTATAGTTAATAAATTTCGGAAAGGGATTTTTGAAGTTGTTACAGCTCTTGGGGGACTTTTTTGGTTCAAGTTATTTATTTACGCTTTCACACGGTTGGATGGCCATAAATTTTAAGAGTCTACGACCGACATTCTATAAGGAGTTTCTTTCTTTGTGATGTCAGACTCTCATGCACTATATAATCGATACATACCGTCCATAGCGTCCCTTTTCGGTTGCGATTTCATCCTATTAAAAGCTCCTATAGTATACTTATCATTGGTCGCTGTAACTTAATTCTAAGTTTTCTAAAAGTATTTCTATAAACTAAGTGTTCACTTTATTTCCATAAAATTGGCTGGGCAAATCCTATCCATACGAAGATTTTGTTATTGCCGTGCGTTTATAATTGAGTAAATTCTGGTAATTTACCCATGTGACAATCTTGAGATTGACGTACCACTTTATCTCTGGTCAAAATCAGCTGATTCTCACAGAATATCGAGTGCACTAATTGTCGTGAAGTCTTCAGGACCGGGACGAATCTCAAAGAGCCCACTACAAATTCCGTTTCGTCGCAAATGACTGTACTACGGCACGAGTTGACGCCCACCAACCATAATGGGGCGACTTCTTCATTTCAACGGCCCTGTTGTAGCAGCAGCATAGGCCGGAGAATCATATAGCAGTCAACCTGTGGTCTTGCACTTCATGTCGAGCATTGGAAATACATTGTGTCAATTGTATTGAAGTAAGATGAATATGTTTATTATCTTTGCTTGTCATTCAATGGTGATATCTGAGTAAATTTAGAGATTGGTGATATCAAATTATTGAGAATTGGCACAACTTTGCAACGAACTGTTGTGAAATTACCCCCAAATAAAAAATACTTCGACTGTATGTCCATCTGAAAGGGTAGCGGAGTATCAGAAAGTAATCTGCCCAATTTAAGTTTTCTGACCGGCTATCAGCTCGTCAAGATCAAATATATAACTATTAAACAGCAAATATGTGTTTCATTGTACATTTCTACCTATCCAAGCACTGACGACTGACTACTTCTTCCCACTATACCTTGAGATCTAAAAGAGGCTTGCCCTATAACCACTGACTGAGCAACCGGATCAAAATACATACATTGTTACATCTAGGGTTTTAGTAATGCAATTGAAATGATTAAATAAGGGAGAAAAATTGGTTAAACCTTTTAAACTTTGGTAAGAAAAATAAGTATTTTATAAAGCAAAAATAATAGTATACATTTCTGACTTGGAAATATAGACGCAAAATATTAAAATTTGGCAAAATAAGACGTCTGGGATGAAAAACATGGAAACACGTTACACAACACTTTTGTTTTGATTCACTTCAATTCTCGCACTTTTGTACCAAAAATTTATATTTTGTAAAGCAAAAAGAATATAATTCATTTTTGACTTGGAAATATTGACGCAAAATATTGAAATTTGTACAAAATTAGACGTTTGGGATGAAAAACATGGAAACACGTGGTACAAAGAATAATTCTGTGATGATTTTGTACATTCACTCGTAATTTCAGTCGCCAATGGCAGTTTTTCTAGTGAAAAGTGCGAAGTTTCAGCCTATTACTAACAAATGCCCATACATTTTTATGAGGTTAGAAAGTTTTATATCACAATTAAAATGCGTTTTTACTAAACTTTTGTTTTGATTCACTAGTTCTGGCACTTTTGTACGAAAAATTGGTATTTTGAAAAGCAAACATAATATTATTCATTTTTGACTTGGAAATATTGATGCAAAATATTAAAATTTGGCAAAATTAGAAGGTTGGGACGAAAAACATGGAACCACGTGGAACAAAGAATAATTCTGTGGTGATGTTGTACATATACAGTTTTCGTAATTTAAGTCGCCAATGGCAGTTTTTCGAGTGAAAAGTGCGAAGTTTCCGCCTATTACTAACAAATGCTAATACATTTAAATGAGGCTAGAAAGTTTTATATCACAATTGAAGCCTATGCGTTTTGACTTAACTTTTGTTTTGATTCACTACAGTTCTAGCACTTTGGAAAGAAAAAATGGTATTTTGTAAAGCAAAAATAATATAATTAATTTTTGAATTGGAAATATTGACGAAAAATATAAAAATTTGGCAAAATTAGACGTTTGAGACGAAAAACATGGAAACACGTGGAACAAAGAATAATTCTGTGGTAATTTTGTACACATATTCGTAATTTCGATCGCCAATAGCAGTTTTTCGAGTGAAACGTGCTAAGCTCCGCCTATAACTAACAAATGCTCATACATTTTAATGACGTTAGAAAGTTTTATATCACAATTGAAGTCAATGCCTTTTTACTATCCTTTTTTTGATTCACTTCAATTCTCGCACTTTTTTAAGAAAAATTTATATTTTGTAGAGCAAAAATAATACAATTAATTTTTGACTTGGAAAGTAATTTTAAGACTGCGAAGTTTCCGCCTAATACTTACAAATGCTCATACATTTTAATGAGGCTAGAAAGTTTTATATCACAATTGAAGTCAATGCGTTTTAACTAAACTTCTGGTTTGATTCACTTCAATTCTCGCTAAATAAGACGTTAAGGACGAAATACATGGAAACACGTGGAACAAAGGATAATTCTGTGGTGATTAAGTACACATATTGGTAATTTCGGTCACCACTGGCAGTTTTTCGAGTGAAAAGTTCGAAGTTTCCGCCTATTACTAACAAATGCTCAAACATTTTAATGAGGTTAAAAAGTTTTATATCACAATTGAAGTCAATGCGTTTTTACACTTTTACACTTCAATTCTCGCACTTTTGTACGCAAAATTAATATTTTGTAAAGCAAAAATAATATAATTAATTTTTGACTTGAAAATATTGACGTAAAATATAAAAATTTGGCTCAATTTGAGACGTTTAGGACAAACAACATAGAAACACGTGGAACAAAGAATAATTTTGTGGTGATTTTGTGAATACATTTGTAACTAAGGTCGTCCATGGCAGTTTTTCGAGTGAAAAGTGCAATGTTTCCGCCTATAACTAACAAATGCTCTAACATTTTATGAGGCTAGAAAGTTTTATATCACAATTGAATTCAATGCGTTTTTACTAAAGTTTTGTTTTGATTTACTTCAATTCTCGCAATTTTGTACCAAAAATTTATATTTTGCAAAGCAAACATAATATAATAAATTTTTGTCTTGGAAATAATTGAAGTAAAACAATAAAATTTTACAAAATTATACGTTTTGGGACGAAAAACATGGAAACAAGTGGAACAAAGAATAATATTAAAATTTGGCAAAATTAGACGTTCGAGACGAAAAACATGGAAACACTTGGAACAAAGAATAATTCTGTGATTATTTTGTACACAAATTCGTAATTTCGTTCGCCAATGGCAGTTTTTCGAGTGAAAAGTGCGAAGTTTCCGTTTATTACTAACAAATGCTCATACATTTTTATGAGGCTAGAAAGTTTTATTTCACAATTGAAATCAATGCGTTTTTCCTAACCTTTTGTATTGATTCACGTCAATTCTCGCAATTTTGTACGAAAAATTAATATTTTGTAAAGCAAAAATAATATAATAAATTTTTGTCTTGGAAATAATTGAAGTAAAATAATGAAATTTTACAAAATTATAAGTTTTGGGACGAAAAACATGCAAACAAGTGGAAAAAAGAATAATTCTGTGGTGATTTTGTACACATATTCGTAATTTCGGTCGACAATGGTAATTTTTCGAGCGAAAAGTGCGAAGTTTCCGCCTATTACTAACAAATGCTCAAACATTATAATGAGGCTAGAAAGTTTTAAATCACAATTGAAGTCAATGCGTTTTAAATAAATTTTTGTTTTGATTAACTTCTTCAATTCTCGCACTTTCGTAAGAAAAATTATTATTTTGTAAAGCAAAAATAATATAATTAATTTTTGACTTGGAAAAAATTTTTTGACTGCGAAGTTTCCGCCTATTACTAACAAATGCTCATACATTTTAATGAGGTTTGAAAGTTTTATATCACAATTGAAGTCAATGCGTTTAAACTTAATTTTAAGTTTGATTCTCTACAATTCTAGCACTTTTGAAAGAAAAATTAATATTTTGTAAAGCAAAAATAATACAATTAATATTTGACTTTGAAATATTGACGTAAAATATCAAAATTTTACCAAATTAGACGTTTAGGACGAAAAACATGGAAATACGTGGAACAAAGAATAATTCTGTGGTAATTTTGTACATATATTCGTAATTTTGGTCGCCAATGGCAGTCTTCGAGTGATAAGTGCGAAGTTTCCGCCTATTACTAACAAATGCTCAAAAATTTTAATGAGGCTTAAAAGTTTTATATCACTATTGAAAATAATGCGTTTTTACTAAACTTTTGTTTTGATTCACTTCAATTCTCGCACTTTTGTAAGAAAAATTAATATTTTGTAAAGCACAAATAATATAATTAATTTTTGACTTGGAAATATTGACGAAAAATATTAAAATTTGGCAAAATTAGACGTTTTGGGACGAAAAACATGGAAACAAGTATAACAAAGAATAATTCTGTGGTGATTTTGTACACATATTCGTAATTTCGGTCGCCACTGGCAATTTTTCGAGCGAAAAGGGCGAAGTTTCCGCCTATTACTAACAAATGCTCAAACATTATAATGAGGTTAGTAAGTTTTATATCACAATTGAAGTCAATGCGTTTTTACTAAACTTTTGTTTTGATTCACTACAATTCTAGCACTTTTATCCAAAAATATATTATTTTGTAGAGCAAAAACAAACAATATAATTCATTTTTGACTTGGAAATATTGACGCAAAATAATAAAATTTGTGCGAAATTAGACGTTTGGAATTAAAAACATGGAAACACGTGGTACAAAGAATAAATCTGTGGTGATTTTGTACATTTATTCGTTATTTTAGTCGCCAATCGCAGTTTTTCTAGTGAAAAGGGCGAAAAATTAATATTTTGCTTTACAAAATATTAATTTTTCTTTTGAAAGAAAAATTAATATTTTGTAAAGCAAAAATAATACAATTAATATTTGACTTGGAAATATTGACGTAAAATATCAAAATTTGGCAAAATTAGACGTTTAGGACGAAAAACATGGAAATACGTGGAACAAAGAATAAATCTGTGGTATATTTGGACATATACTCGTAATTTCGGTCGCCAATGGCAGTCTTCGAGTGATAAGTGCGAGGTTTCCGCCTATTTCTAACAAATGCTCATATATTTTAATGAGGTAAGTAAGTTTCATATCACAATTGAAGTCAATGCGTTTTTACTAAACTTTTGTTTTGATTCACTACAATTCCAGCACTTTTATTCAAAAAAAATATGTTTTGTAAAGAAAAATAATATAATTAATTTTTGACTTGGAAATATTGACGTAAAATATAAAAATTTGGCAAAATTAGACGTTTAGGACCAAAAACATGGGAACACGTGGAACAAAGAATAATTCTGTGGTGATTTGGTACACATATTCGTAATTTCGGTCGCCAATGGCAGTTTTTTGACTGAAAAGGACGAAGTTTCCACCTTTTACTAACAAATGCTCATACCTTTTCATGAGGTTAGAAAGTTTTATATCACAATTGAAGTCAATGCGTTTTTAATTAATTTTTGTTTTCATTCACTGCAATTCTAGCACTTTTACCAAAAAAAATATTATTTTGTACCGCAAAAACAATATATTTCATTTTTGACTTGGAAATATTGACGCAAAATATTAAAATTTGACGTTTGGGAAGAAAAACATAGAAACACCTGGAACAAAGAATAATTGAGTGGTGATGATGAATATATATTCGTAATTTTAGTTGGCAATGGCAGTTTTTCGAGTAAAAAAAGCGAAGTTTCCGTCTATTACAAACAAATGCTCATACATTTTAATGAGGCTAGAAAGTTTTATATCACAATTGAAGTCAATGCATTTTTACTAAACTTTTGTTTTGATTCACTTCAATTCTCGCACTTTTGTAAGAAAAATTAATATTTTGTAACATAAATAATATACTTACTTTTTGACTTGGAAATGTTGACATAAAATGATAAAATTTGTCAAAATTAGATATTTAGGACTAAATACATGGAAACACGTGGAAAAAAGAATAATTCTGTGGTGATTTTGTACACATATTTGTAATTTCGGTCGCCAATGGCAGTTTTTCGAGTGGAAAGTGCGAAGTTTCCGCCTATTACTAACCAATGCTTATACATTTTAATGAGGTTAGAAAGTTTTATATCACAATTGAAGTCAATGCGTTTTTACTTAACTTTTGTTTTCATTTACTACAATTCTAGCACTTTTATCCAAAAAATATTATTTTGTACAGCAAAAACAATATAATTCATTTCGACTTGGAAATATTGACGCAAAATATTAAAATTTGACGTTTGGGAAGAAAAACATGGAAACACGTGGAACAAAGAATAAATCAGTGGTGATGTTGTACATATATTCGTAATTTCAGTTGCCAATGGCAGTTTTTGGAGTGAAAAAAGCGAAGTTTCCGCCTATTACAAACAAATGCTCATACATATTAATGAGGTTAGAAAGTTTTATATCACAATTGAAGTCAATGCGTTTTTACTTATCTTTTGTTTTCATTCACTACAATTCTAGCACTTTTATCCAAAAAAATATATTATTTTGTACAGCAAAAACAATGCGAAGTGCGAAGAACAACAAGTGCGAAGTTTCCGCCTATAACTAACAAATGCTCAAATATTATAGGCTAGAAAGTTTTATATCACAATTGAAGTAAATGCGTTTTCAATAAATTTTTGTTTTGATTCACTGCTTCAATTCTCGCACTTTCGTAAGAAAAATTATTATTTTGTAAAGCAAAAATAATATAATTAATTTTTGACTTGGAAAAAATTTTTTGACTGCGAAGTTTCCGCCTATTACTAACAAATGCTCATACATTTTAATAAGGTTAGTAAGTTTTATATCACAATTGAAGTCAATGCGTTTTTACTAAACTTTTTTTTTGATTCACTTAAATTCTCGCACTTTTGTAAGAAAAATTAATATTTTGTAACAAAAATAATATACTTAATTTTTGACTTGGAAATATTGACTTCAAATAATAAAATTTGGCAAAATTAGACATTTAGGACGAAAAACATGGAAACACGTAGAACAAAGAATAATTCTGTGGTTATTTTGTACACATATTCGTAATTTCGGTCGCCAATGGCAGTTTTTTGACTGAAAAGTGCGAAGTTTCCACCTATTACTAACAAATGCTCATACCTTTTCATGAGGTTAGAAAGTTTTATATCACAATTGAAGTCAATGCGTTTATACTTAATTTTCGTTTTCATTCACTGCAATTCTAGCACTTTTACCAAAAAAAATATTATTTTGTACAGCAAAAACAATATATTTCATTTTTGACTTGGAAATATTGACGCAAAATATTAAAATTTGACGTTTGGGAAGAAAAACATAGAAACACCGGAAAGTGCGAAGTTTCCGCCTATTACTAACCAATGCTTATACATTTTAATGAGGTTAGAAAGTTTTATATCACAATTGAAGTCAATGCGTTTTAACTTAACTTTTGTTTTCATTCACTACAATTCTAGCACTTTTATCCAAAAAATATTATTTTGTACAGCAAAAACAATATAATTCATTTCGACTTGGAAATATTGACGTAAAATATTAAAATTTGACGTTTGGGAAGAAAAACATGGAAACACGTGGAACAAAGAATAATTCAGTGGTGATGTTGTACATATATTCGTAATTTCAGTTGCCAATGGCAGTTTTTGGAGTGAAAAAAGCGAAGTTTCCGCCTATTACAAACAAATGCTCATACATATTAATGAGGTTAGAAAGTTTTATATCACAATTGAAGTCAATGCGTTTTTACTTATCTTTTGTTTTCATTCACTACAATTCTAGCACTTTTATCCAAAAAAATATATTAATTTGTACAGCAAAAACAATGCGAAGTGCGAAGAACAACAAGTGCGAAGTTTCCGCCTATTACTAACAAATGCTCAAACATTATAATGAGGCTAGAAAGTTTTATATCACAATTGAAGTAAATGCGTTTTAAATAAATTTTTGTTTTGATTCACTGCTTCAATTCTCGCACTTTCGTAAGAAAAATTATTATTTTGTAAAGCAAAAATAATATAATTAATTTTTGACTTGGAAAAAACATTTTGACTGCGAAGTTTCCGCCTATTACTAACAAATGCTCATACATTTTAATGAGGTTAGTAAGTTTTATATCACAATGGAAGTCAATGCGTTTTTACTAAACTTTTTTTTCACTTCAATTCTCGCACTTTTGTAAGAAAAATTAATATTTTGTAACAAAAATAATATACTTAATTTTTGACTTGGAAATATTGACTTTCAATAATAAAATTTGGCAAAATTAGACATTTAGGACGAAAAACAAGGAAACACGTGGAACAAAGAATAATTCTGTGGTTATTTTGTACACATATTCGTAATTTCGGTCGCCAATGGCAGTTTTTTGACTGAAAAGTGCGAAGTTTCCACCTATTACTAACAAATGCTCATACCTTTTCATGAGGTTAGAAAGTTTTATATCACAATTGAAGTCAATGCGTTTTTACTTAATTTTCGTTTTCATTTACTGCAATTCTAGCACTTTTACCAAAAAAAATATTATTTTGTACAGCAAAAACAATATATTTCATTTTTGACTTGGAAATATTGACGCAAAATATTAAAATTTGACGTTTGGGAAGAAAAACATAGAAACACCTGGAACAAAGAATAATTTAGTGGTGATGATGAAGATATATTCGTAATTTTAGTTGGCAATGGCAGTTTTTCGAGTAAAAAAAGCGAAGTTTCCGCCTATTACAAACAAATGCTCATACATATTAATGAGGCTAGAAAGTTTTATATCACAATTGAAGTCAATGCATTTTTACTAAACTTTTGTTTTGATTCACTTCAATTCTCGCACTTTTGTAAGAAAAATTAATATTTTGTAACATAAATAATATACTTAATTTTTGACTTTGAAATATTGACATAAAATAATAAAATTTGTCAAAATTAGATATTTAGGACGAAATACATGGAAACACGTGGAAAAAAGAATAATTCTATGGTGATTTTGTACACATATTTGTAATTTCAGTCGCCAATAGCAGTTTTTCGAGTGGAAAGTGCGAAGTTTCCGCCTGTTACTTACCAATGCTCATACATTGTACTGAGGCTAGAAAGTTTTATATCACAATTGAAGTCAATGCGTTTTTACTTAACTTTTGTTTTCATTCACTACAATTCTAGCACTTTTATCCAAAAAATATTATTTTGTACAGCAAAAACAATATAATTCATTTCGACATGGAAATATTGACGCAAAATATTAAAATTTGACGTTTGGGAAGAAAAACATGGAAACACGTGGAACAAAGAATAATTCAGTGGTGATTTTGTACATATATTCGTAATTTCAGTTGCCAATGGCAGTTTTTGGAGTGAAAAAAGCGAAGTTTCCGCCTATTACAAACAAATGCTCATACATATTAATGAGGTTAGAAAGTTTTATATCACAATGGAAGTCAATGCGTTTTTACTAATCTTTTGTTTTCATTCACTACAATTCTAGCACTTTTATCCAAAAAAATATATTATTTTTTACAGCAAAAACAATATAATTCATTTTTGACTTGGAAATATTGACGCAAAATATTAAAATTTGACGTTTGGGAAGAAAAATATGGAAACACATGGAACAAAGAATGATTCAGTGGTGATGTTGTATATATATTCGTAATTTCAGTTGCCAATGGCAGTTTTTCGAGTGAAAAAAGCGAAGTTTCCGCCTATTACAAACAAATGCTCATACATATTAATTAGGTTAGAAAGTTTTATATCACAATTGAAGTCAATGCATTTTTACTAAACTTTTGTTTTGATTCACTTCAATTCTCGCACTTTTGTAAGAAAAATTAATATTTTGTAACAAATATAATATACTTAATTTTTGACTTGGAAATATTGACTTCAAATAATAAAATTTGGCAAAATTAGACATTTAGGACGAAAAACATGGAAACACGTGGAACAAAGAATAATTCTTCGGTGATTTTGTACACAAATTCGTTATTTCGGTCGCCAATGGCAGTTTTTCGAGTGAAAAGTGCGAAGTTTCCGCCTATTACTCAATAATGCTCATACATTATAATGATGAGGCTAGAAAGTTTTATGTCACAATTGAAGTCAATGCGTTTTAACCAAATTTTTGTTTTGATTCACTTTAATTCTCGCACTTTTGTACGAAAAATTAATATTTTGCAAAGCAAAAATAATATATTTAATTTTTGACTTGGAAATATTGACGAAAAATAATAAAATTTGACCAAATTAGACGTTTGAGACGAAAAATGGAAACACGTGGAACAAAGAATAATTCTGTGGTGATTTTGTACACATATTCGTAATTTCGGTCGCCAATGGCAATTTTTCAAGCGAAAAGTGCGAAGTTTCCGCCTATTACTAACAAATGCTCAAACATTATAATGAGGCTAGAAAGTTTTATATCACAATTGAAGCCAATGCGTTTTAAAAAAATTTTACTTTTGATTCACGGCTTCTATTCTCGCACTTTCGTAAGAAAAATTATTATTTTGTAAAGCAAAAATAATATAATTAATTTTTGACTTGGAAAAAATTTTTTGACTGCGAAGTTTCCGCCTATTACTAACAAATGCTCATACATTTTAATGAGGTTTGAAAGTTTTATATAACAATTGAAGTCAATGCGTTTAAACTTAATTTTTAGTTGGTTTCTCTACAATTCTAGCACTTTTGTAAGAAAAATTAATATTTTGTAAAGCAAAAATAATACAATTGATATTTGACTTAGAAATATTGACGTAAAATATAAAAATTTGGCAAAATTATACGTTAAGGAAAAAAAACATGGAAAAACGTGACCCAAAAAATAATTCTGTGGTGATTTTGTACATATATTCGCAATTTCGGTCGCCATTGGCAGTCTTCGAGTGATAAGTGCGAAGTTTCCGCCTATTTCTAACAAATGCTCATACATTTTAATGAGGTTAGTAAGTTTTATATCACAATTGAAGTCAATGCACTTTTACTAAACTTTTGTTTTGATTCACTTCAATTCTCGCACTTTTGTAAGAAAAATTAATATTTTGCAACATAAATAACACACTTAATTTTTGACTTGGAAATATTGACATAAAATAATAAAATTTGTCAAAATTAGATATTTAGGACGAAATACATGGAAACACGTGGAAAAAAGAATAATTCTGTGGTGATTTTGTACACATATTCGTAACTTCGGTCGCCAATGGCAGTTTTTCGAGTGGAAAGTGCGAATTTTCCGCCTATTACTAACCAATGCTCATACATTTTAATAAGGTTAGAAAGTTTTATATCACAATTGAAGTTAATGCGTTTTTACTTAACTTTTGTTTTCATTCACTACAATTCTAGCACTTTTATCCGAAAAAATATTATTTTGTACTGCAAAAACAATATAATTCATTTTTGACTTGGAAATATTGACGCAAAATATTGAAATTGGACTTTTGGGAAGAAAAACATAGAAACACCTGGAACAAAGAATAATTCAGTGGTGATGATGTACATATATTCGTAATTTTAGTTGACAACGGCAGTTTTTCGAGTAAAAAAAGCGAAGTTTCCGCCTATTACAAACAAATGCTCATACATATTAATGAGGCTAGAAAGTTTTATATCACAATTGAAGTCAATGCATTTTTACTAAACTTTTGTTTTGATTCACTTCAATTCTCGCACTTTTGTAAGAAAAATTAATATTTTATAACAAAAATAATATACTTAATTTTTGACATGGAAATATTGACTTCAAATAATAAAATTTGGCAAAATTAGAAATTTAGGACGAAAAACGTGGAAACACGTGGAACAAAGAATAATTCTGTTGTGATTTTGTACACAAATTCGTTATTTCGGTCGCAAATGGCAGTTTTTCGAGTGGAAAGTGCGAAGTTTCCGCCTATTACTCAATAATTCTCATACATTGAGGCTAAAAAGTTTTATATCACAATTGAAGTCAATGCGTTTTAACTCAAGTTTTGTTTTGATTCACTTTAATTCTCGCACTTTTGTACAAAAAAATATTATTTGGAAAGCAAAAATATTATATTTAATTTTAAACTTGGAAATATTGACGAAAAATAATAAAATTTACCAAATTAGACGTTTGAGACGAAAAACATGGAAACACGTGGAACAAAGAATAATTCTGTGGTGATTTTGTACACAAATTCGTTATTTCGGTCGCCAATGGCAGTTTTTCGAGTGAAAAGTGCGAAGTTTCCGCCTATTACTCAATAATGCTCATACATTATAATGATGAGGCTAGAAAGTTTTTTATCAAAATTGAAGTCAATGCGTTTTAACCAAATTTTTGTTTTGATTCACTTTAATTCTCGCACTTTTGTACGAAAAATTAACATTTTGTAAAGCAAAAATAATATATTTAATTTTTGACTTGGAAATATTGACGAAAAATAATAAAATTTGACCAAATTAGACGTTTGAGACGAAAAATGGAAACACGTGGAACAAAGAATAATTCTGTGGTGATTTTGTACACATATTCGTAATTTCGGTCGCCAATGGCAATTTTTCAAGCGAAAAGTGCGAAGTTTCCGCCTATTACTAACAAATGCTCAAACATTATAATGAGGCTAGAAAGTTTTATATCACAATTGAAGTCAATGCGTTTTAAAAAAATTTTACTTTTGATTCACGGCTTCTATTCTCGCACTTTCGCAAGAAAAATTATTATTTTGTAAAGCAAAAATAATATAATTAATTTTTGACTTGGAAAAAATTTTTTGACTGCGAAGTTTCCGCCTATTACTAACAAATGCTCATACATATTAATGAGGTTAGAAAGTTTTATATCACAATTGAAGTCAATGCGTTTTTACTAATCTTTTGTTTTCATTCACTACAATTCTAGCACTTTTATCCAAAAAAATATATTATTTTTTACAGCAAAAACAATATAATTCATTTTTGACTTGGAAATATTGACGCAAAATATTAAAATTTGACGTTTGGGAAGAAAAATATGGAAACACGTGGAACAAAGAATGATTCAGTTGTGATGTTGTATATATATTTTCGTAATTTCAGTTACCAATG
This sequence comes from Odontocerum albicorne, assembly GCA_949825065.1. NCBI lineage: Eukaryota > Metazoa > Arthropoda > Insecta > Trichoptera > Odontoceridae > Odontocerum > Odontocerum albicorne. Next base: position 13,823,612 of record OX463847.1, on the reverse strand, counting down.
GCAGTTTTTCGAGTGAAAAAAGCGAAGTTTCCGCCTATTACAAACAAATGCTCATACATATTAATTAGGTTAGAAAGTTTTATATCACAATTGAAGTCAATGCACTTTTACTAAACTTTTGTTTTGATTCACTTCAATTCTCGCACTTTTGTAAGAAAAATTAATATTTTGCAACATAAATAACACACTTAATTTTTGACTTGGAAATATTGACATAAAATAATAAAATTTGTCAAAATTAGATATTTAGGACGAAATACATGGAAACACGTGGAAAAAAGAATAATTCTGTGGTGATTTTGTACACATATTCGTAACTTCGGTCGCCAATGGCAGTTTTTCGAGTGGAAAGTGCGAATTTTTTCGCCTATTACTAACCAATGCTCATACATTTTAATAAGGTTAGAAAGTTTTATATCACAATTGAAGTTAATGCGTTTTTACTTAACTTTTGTTTTCATTCACTACAATTCTAGCACTTTTATCCGAAAAAATATTATTTTGTACTGCAAAAACAATATAATTCATTTTTGACTTGGAAATATTGACGCAAATATTGAAATTGGACTTTTGGGAAGAAAAACATAGAAACACCTGGAACAAAGAATAATTCAGTGGTGATGATGTACATATATTCGTAATTTTAGTTGACAACGGCAGTTTTTCGAGTAAAAAAAGCGAAGTTTCCGCCTATTACAAACAAATGCTCATACATATTAATGAGGTTAGTAAGTTTTATATCACAATTGAAGTCAATGCGTTTTTACTAAACTTTTGTTTTGATTCACTTCAATTCTTGCACTTTTGTAAGAAAAATTAATATTTTGTAACAAAAATAATATACTTAATTTTTGACTTGGAAATATTAACTTCAAATAATAAAATTTGGCAAAATTAGACATTAAGGATGAAAAACATGGAAACAAGTGGAACAAAGAATAATTCTGTGGTTATTTTGTACACATATTCGTAATTTCGGTCGCCAATGGCAGTTTTTTGACTGAAAAGTGCGAAGTTTCAACCTATTACTAACAAATGCTCATACCTTTTCATGAGGTTAGAAAGTTTTATATCACAATTGAAGTCAATGCGTTTTTACTTAATTTTCGTTTTCATTTACTGCAATTCTAGCACTTTTACCAAAAAAAATATTATTTTGTACAGCAAAAACAATATATTTTATTTTTGACTTGGAAATATTGACGCAAAATATTAAAATTTGACGTTTGGGAAGAAAAACATAGAAACACCTGGAACAAAGAATAATTCAGTGGTGATGATGAATATATATTCGTAATTTTAGTTGGCAATGGCAGTTTTTCGAGTAAAAAAAGCGAAGTTTCCGCCTATTACAAACAAATGCTCATACATTTTAATGAGGCTAGAAAGTTTTATATCACAATTGAAGTCAATGCATTTTTACTAAACTTTTGTTTTGATTCACTTCAATTCTCGCACTTTTGTAAGAAAAATTAATATTTTGTAACATAAATAATAAACTTAATTTTTGACTTGGAAATATTGACATAAAATAATAAAATTTGTCAAAATTAGATATTTAGGACTAAATACATGGAAACACGTCGAAAAAAGAATAATTCTGTGGTGATTTTGTACACATATTTGTAATTTCGGTCGCCAATGGCAGTTTTTCGAGTGGAAAGTGCGAAGTTTCCACCTATTACTAACAAATGCTCATACCTTTTCATGAGGTTAGAAAGTTTTATATCACAATTGAAGTCAATGCGTTTATACTTAACTTTTGTTTTCATTCACTACAATTCTAGCACTTTTATCCAAAAAAATATATTATTTTGTACAGCAAAAACAATATAATTCATTTTCGACTTAGAAATATTGACGCAAAATATTAAAATTTGACAAAATTTGACGTTTGGGAAGAAAAATATGGAAACACGTGGAACAAAGAATGATTCAGTGGTGATGTTGTATATATATGCGTAATTTCAGTTGCCAATGGCAGTTTTTCGAGTGAAAAAAGCGAAGTTTCCGCCTATTACTAACAAATGCTCGTACATATTAATGAGGTTAGAAAGTTTTATATCACAATTGAAGTCAATGCATTTTTACTAAACTTTTGTTTTGATTCACTTCAATTCTCGCACTTTTGTAAGAAAAATTAATATTTTGTAATAAAAATAATATACTTAATTTTTGACTTGGAAATATTGACTTCAAATAATAAAATTTGGCAAAATTAGACATTTAGGACGAAAAACATGGAAACACGTGGAACAAAGAATAATTCTGTAGTGATTTTGTACACAAATTCGTTATTTCGGTCGCCAATGGCAGTTTTTCGAGTGAAAAGTGCGAAGTTTCCGCCTATTACTCAATAATGCTCATACATTATAATGATGAGGCTAGAAAGTTTTATATCACAATTGAAGTCAATGCGTTTTAACCAAATTTTTGTTTTGATTCACTTTAATTCTCGCACTTTTGTACGAAAAATTATATTTTGTAAAGCAAAAATAATATATTTAATTTTTGACTTGGAAATATTGACGAAAAATAATAAAATTTGACCAAATTAGACGTTTGAGACGAAAAATGGAAACACGTGGAACAAAGAATAATTCTGTGGTGATTTTGTACACATATTCGTAATTTCGGTCGCCAATGGCAATTTTTCAAGCGAAAAGTGCGAAGTTTCCGCCTATTACTAACAAATGCTCAAACATTATAATGAGGCTAGAAAGTTTTATATCACAATTGAAGTCAATGCGTTTTAAATAAATTTTTGTTTTGATTCACGGCTTCAATTCTCGCACTTTCGTAAGAAAAATTATTATTTTGTAAAGCAAAAATAATATAATTAATTTTTGACTTGGAAAAAATATTTTGACTGCGAAGTTTCCGCCTATTACTAACAAATGCTCATTCATTTTAATGAGGTTTGAAAGTTTTATATAACAATTGAAGTCAATGCGTTTAAACTTAATTTTAAGTTGGTTTCTCTACAATTCTAGCACTTTTGAAAGAAAAATTAATATTTTGTAAAGCAAAAATAATACAATTGATATTTGACTTGGAAATATTGACGTAAAATATCAAAATTTGGCAAAATTATACGTTTAGGACTAAAAACATGGAAAAACGTGACCCAAAGAATAATTCTGTGTTAATTTTGTTCATATATTCGTAATTTCGGTCGCCAATGGCAGTCTTCGAGTGATAAGTGCGAAGTTTCCGCCTATTTCTAACAAATGCTCATACATTTTAATGAGGTTAGTAAGTTTTATATCATAATTGAAGTCAATGCACTTTTACTAAACTTTTGTTTTGATTCACTTCTTTGTAAGAAAAATTAAAATTTTGTAACATAAATACCATACTTAATTTTTGACTTGGAAATATTGACATAAAATAATAAAATTTGGCAAAATTAGATATTTAGGACGAAATACATGGAAACAAGAATAATTCTATGGTGATTTTGTACACATATTCGTAACTTCGGTCGCCAATGGCAGTTTTTCGAGTGGAAAGTGCGAATTTTCCGCCTATTACTAACCAATGCTCATACATTTTAATAAGGTTAGAAAGTTTTATATCACAATTGAAGTTAATGCGTTTTTACTTAACTTTTGTTTTGATTCACTACAATTCTAGCACTTTTATCCAAAAAAATATTATTTTATACTGCAAAAACAATATAATTCATTTTTGACTTGGAAATATTGACGCAAAATATTAAAATTTGACGTTTGGGAAGAAAAACATAGAAACACCTGGAACAAAGAATAATTCAGTGGTGATGATGTACATATATTCGTAATTTAAGTTGGCAACGGCAGTTTTTCGAGTAAAAAAAGCGAAGTTTCCGCCTATTACAAACAAATGCTCACACATATTAATGAGGCTAGAAAGTTTTATATTACAATTGAAGTCAATGCATTTTTACTAAACTTTTGTTTTGATTCACTTCAATTCTCGCACTTTTGTAAGAAAAATTAATATTTTATAACAAAAATAATATACTTAATTTTTGACTTGGAAATATTGACTTCAAATAATAAAATTTGGCAAAATTGGACATTTAGGACGAAAAACGTGGAAACACGTGGAACAAAGAATAATTCTGTGGTGATTTTGAAAACAAATTCGTTATTTCGGTCGCCAATGGCAGTTTTTCGAGTGAAAAGTGCGAAGTTTCCGCCTATTACTCAATAATGCTCATACATTATAATGATGAGGCTAGAAAGTTTTATATCACAATTGAAGTCAATGCGTTTTAACTCAAGTTTTGTTTTGATTCACTTTAATTCTCGCACTTTTGTACGAAAAATTAATATTTTGTAAAGCAAAAATAATATATTTAATTTTAAACTTGGAAATATTGACGAAAAATAATAAAATTTGACCAAATTATACGTTTGAGACGAAAAACATGGAAACACGTGGAACAAAGAATAATTCTGTGGTGATTTTGTACACAAATTCGTTATTACGGTCACCAATGGCAATTTTTCGAGCGAAAAGTGCGAGGTTTCCGCCTATTACTAACAAATGCTCAAACATTATAATGAGGCTAGAAAGTTTTATATCACAATTGAAGTAAATGCGTTTTAAATAAATTTTTGTTTTTATTCACTGCTTCAATTCTCGCACTTTCGTAAGAAAAATTATTATTTGTAAAGCAAAAATAATATAATTAATTTTTGACTTGGAAAAAATTTTTTGACTGCGAAGTTTCCGCCTATTACTAACAAATGCTCATACATTTTAATGAGGTTAGTAAGTTTTATATCACAATTGAAGCCAATGCGTTTTTACTAATTTTTTGTTTTGATTCACTTCAATTCTCGCACTTTTGTAAGAAATATTAATATTTTGTAACAAAAATATTATACTTAATTTTTGTTTTGGAAATATTGACTTCAAATAATAAAATTTGGCAAAATTAGACATTAAGGACGAAAAACATGGAAACACGTGGAACAAAGAATAATTCTGGGGTGATTTTGTACACAAATTCGTTATTTCGGTCGCCAATGGCAGTTTTTCGAGTGAAAAGTGCGAAGTTTCCGCCTATTACTCAATAATGCTCATACATTATAATAATGAGGCTAGAAAGTTTTATATCACAATTGAAGTCAATGCGTTTTAACTCAAGTTTTGTTTTGATTCACTTTAATTCTCGCACTTTTGTACAAAAAATTAATATTTTGTAAAGCAAAAATAATATATTTAATTTTTGACTTGGAAATATTGACGAAAGATAATAAAATTTGACCAAATTAGACGTTTGAGACGAAAAATGGAAACACGTGGAACAAAGAATAATTCTGTGGTGATTTTGTACACATATTCGTAATTTCGGTCGCCAATGGCAATTTTTCGAGCGAAAAGTGCGAAGCTAAGTACAAATACAGGTTTACATACAAAACATTTACCTTATTCTAGAATTACGGAGTTGTGTATTTTTACAGATCTACACCGTTTCAGTTTCCTCATATTACACACACACACACACACACGGGTGGCGGCACACGTCCGATACACTCCCCCCGATGTTGCCTCCATATAGTTATATCCTCGGAGCAACATTCCTGGTCGGCAAGGACGTGTGTTGTCAAATCGCAGCGGCCAATCTCCTCTGGTCTCCCGGTCTCCCCCTCGAAATCACGCGTCTCTCGGTAAGGGTGCCAGCCGCGATCGTCGCCTTGTCTTCGCCGTGCATGTGGTACGCCGATTTCCTGGCAGGTGTGCAGATCTGTCTGTTTGTCCGTTAGTTGCGCAAATCATTTGCCGATTTGCGCAATGTACTGTGGTTGCGCAAATTATTCCTCGACTTGCGCAACGTCCTGTGGTTGCGCAAATCAGTCCTGGACTTGCGCATTATCCTGTTGTTGCGCAAATCGGTCCTCGACTTGCGCAACATCCTGTGGTTGCGCAAATCATTCCTCGACTTGCGGAACGTCCAGTGGTTGCGCAAATCATTCCTCGACTTGCTCAACATCTTGCGGTTGCGCAAATCGGTCCTCGATTTGCGCAACATCCTGTGGGGAGAGGTCGGACGCGTATCCCTGGCCCTGCCTGTGAGTCGCCTCGCCCTCCTCTTCGCGCTCGGGTGTCCCGCCCCCTCATGATTATGCTGTCGCAACAGCCTCGTACACGGGTGATCGCCACCCAATATTGCTGGGGCAATCACACTCGTGTAAGAGCCCTCCGGGGTCATCGGGCGGGCACATGTACGCAGCACGCCATCCGCGTCCAGCCACGGCGTCACTCCCCCCAGTCTGGTTCCAGGTGGGAGACTTTCGCTGCACCGCAGAGCTCTTAGGTCAGCGCGAAAGGTTTCTTCCTGCGCAATCCCATTTAACCTAAGCTCCGCGGTTCGAAGCTCCTCCGTGGTCTGCTGCGCGCCGTTGGTCCTCTGGTATCTAGGGCGGCGGCAGTTTGACACGCACCGTTTCATCCATCTGGTGGCGCGTGTCAATATCGCGTTAGTGGCGCAAGTGACACCAACGTGTGACACCTGCGCTTTCACTGTCGAGGGGGCGCGGTCCGGTTTCTGCCGCGACCTCTTTTCTCGCCGTTCCCCTGGCTTGCGCGGTTTCACCACGACAACGCGCGGCGGGCATCGTCGCGCCGTCATTTCTGCCCCAGACGTCGCGTCTTCCCTTCTGGTGGCGACGACGCCGTCCGTCTTGGCGTGATGTGTCGATGAAGGTCGCGCGTTCTCTGCGCGCTCCGCTGCATCCCGGCACATCCGCCGATTCTCGGCGCGCCGCTCTGCTCGCGGACGCGCGCTGTCTCCCTCCTGGAAAGACTTTCGCATTGCGCAATGCAAATTTGCGCAATGTTGGTTTGATTGCGCAATCTTCGAAAGATTTGCGCAATCTCGGGTTGCGCAAATCTTTCCTCGATTTGCGCCAACCTTTCCGGACGCCTCGCTCTCCTTTGGCTTGGCGACGGCGTTCATTTTGGAGTGATGTGTCAGCTCGGGTCGCGTATCCTCGTCACGCGACGCTGCATCCTGGCACATCCCGGCGCGTCGCTCATCTGGCGGCGCCGCGTTGCCTTCCTGCATTGCGTAATGCCGACTTGCGCAAATCATTCCAAGATTTGCGCAATTTCGGGTTGCACAATGTTCATTTGCGCAAATCTCTGTTTTGATTGCGCAATCTCGGGTTGCGCAAATCTTCCCTTGATTTGCGCTAACCTCGGACGCCTCGCTCTCCTTTGGCTCGGCGACGGCGTCCTCTCTCTCGGCGTGATGTGTCAGCTCGGGTCGCGTATCCTCGTCACGCGACGCTGCATCCTGGCACATCCCGGCGCGTCGCTCATCTGGCGGCGCCGCGTTGCCTTCCTGCATTGCGTAATGCCGACTTGCGCAAATCATTCCAAGATTTGCGCAATGTCCATTTGCGCAAATCTCTGTTTTATTTGCGCAAACTCGGGTTGCGCAAATCTTTCCTCGATTTGCGCCAACCTCGGGCGCCTCGCTCTCCTTTGGCTCGGCGACGGCGTCCTCTCTCTCGGCGTGATGTGTCAGCTCGGGTCGCGTATCCTCGTCACGCGACGCTGCATCCTGGCACATCCCGGCGCGTCGCTCATCTGGCGGCGCCGCGTTGTTATCCTCCAGCATTGCGCAATGCCGACTTGCGCAATGTTGGTTTGCGCAAATCTTTCCAAAACTTGCGCAATCTCGGGTTGCGCAAATCTTTTCCCGATTTGCGCCAACCTTCGTAGGCAGAGGACGCGTTGCTGCAACTTTGACCCTCTGCCTGTTCTTGGCGTGCCGCTTGTCCCGCGGCCACGCGTTGTTTCGCTTTGCGTCATGCTGAGTTGCGCAAATCTTTCGTCGATCTGCGCAATGTTTCGTAGGCAGAGGCCGCGTCTTGGGCTTCTGCGCCCGGCATCCTGTGTCCGTTCGTGTCATTGAGAACGTCAGTGCCCCGTCAGCGCAGTTCCTCACGGTTTTCTGTCCATCCGTGGGCGGGTACCTCCCTCCATGGGCGACCCACCCCGGTTTCACAGCAGCAGAGCTGGGCGGGCATTTTTGCGCCACCATTTTCTCGGACGTCTCGCTCTTATTTGGCTTGGCGACGACGTCCTCCATCATGGCGTGATGTGTCGACGCGGATCGCGCATTGTCATTGCGCCCCGCTGTATCCTGGCACATCCGCTGCTTCTCGGCGTGCCGCTCATCTCGCGGACACGCCCTGTGTTGGTTCGCGCCAAACCGCCCTTGATTCGCGCAATATCGGTCGCGAATCGCGGTGATCAGCGCGATCATCCGTGCAACCACTTCACAGGCTGGTGCTGTTTGGGCTCCACTTCCCTGTGAAGATCGGATGACTTCCGCTAACAACTCTGCTATCTGCACGTATGGATCCTGTGGCTGGCTCATCCGATCCTCGGTGAGCCGCAGGGGATCAGCTGCCAGAGCATCAGGAACGCGTTCCTCCGATGGTCCATGGATGGCGTCATCCGTCGCAGCTTGCAGTCTAAGCTTTCTCATCAAAGCGGCATTTTTCCGCTTTCTGTTGCGGAGCTTCCTCTCAAGCCTCCTGATCGTGTCCTCTGTGTCAGCGTGTGAATGTGAAGAGGTCACCGAGTCGGCATCCGAGGTATGGTCGCTCTCTGCTCTCGCTTCCTTAGCGGGAGCTTTTCCGGAACGCAGAGAAGGCATGATTGCGTCAGTGGCTGAAGATGACGATGCTCAACAGCTGGTGACGATGACCCACACGCACTGGGGACACTGCTGGTCAACCACAGCTCGTGATGATCACCCACACTCAACTGGTGACAATGCTAGCCAACGACAGCTGGTGATGATGATCCACACTCACTGGTGACGCTGCTGGTCAACAACAGATAGTGATGATCACCCACACTCAACTGGTGACAATGCAAGCCAACGACAGCTGGTGATGATGATCCACACTCACTGGTGACGCTGCTGGTCAACAACAGATAGTGATGATCACCCACACTCAACTGGTGACAATGCTTAGTCAACCACAGCTGGTGATGATGATCCACACTCACTGGTGACGCTGCTGGTCAACAACAGATAGTGATGATCACCCACACTCAACTGGTGACAATGCAAGCCAACGACAGCTGGTGATGATGATCCACACTCACTGGTGACGCTGCTGGTCAACAACAGATAGTGATGATCACCCACACTCAACTGGTGACAATGCTTAGTCAACCACAGCTGTGACGATGATGCTCTCCGCAACCGATGACGATGCTCCACGTTGGTCAATTCTCAAGATGATGATGATATCTCAATGATTATATCTTTATATCCAAAAGATTTAATATCTTCAAACTTCAGAAGGTGGCGATTGCGACGCTCTGCTTCTGAAGATGACGATGATATCTCAATGATTATATCTTTATCCAAAAGATTTAATATCTTCAAACTTCAGAAGGTGGCGATTACGACGCTTGCCTCTGAAGATGACAATGATATCTAAATGATTATATCCAAAGATATAATATCTTGAGAATTACGATGATCAAGATTCGCTTCTGCTGATGATTCTTGAGGTGACGCAGCCGATCCGCCGTCGAAGGACCACTTTGTACCAGACAGGTACAAAGACTGTAGAAATAGATAGATCGTTGGTCGCCGCGTAGCGCTCGAAGAATCGACGTCGCGAATTCCGTTCCGAAGATTCAGCAGAAGAAGAAGAAGAGCAGGGAGAGATTCCTCTCAGGCAGCTTGATGTAGTGTAGCGGGTCTCAAGTAAAACACGGTAAAATCGGTATTTACTGAGAATATATTTCCAAGTGAGAAGTGAGAAGAAGTAGTGATTTACAAAATTTGGGTCCCTTCTATATTAATGGTCAGTCGGCCGTCAGCAGCGCCCATTGTCCGCGAAATACGACAACTTTCGGGGTCCGGGCCATGCTTACGCCGACCGAATCCGGACCTACTCCGATCGCACCGCTTCGCAAGTCACATATTTCCAACGCGGTCGCGAGTACGATCGGAGTCAAACAGACATACATATTTACATACAAATTCTACACATTATTACAATATAATATAGAATTACATGACAGTTATACATATACAGGTATGGAAACAGACAAATACAAGTTCACATCCACCCTATACATATACAGAAACGCTAGAATGAATTATAACATATACCATTTAACATATACAATTACAGGAATTTAAACAGATTTACAAACAGGAACATTTGAACAGACATTTACATACATAAACATGAACATATAGCATTTACAGGTACAAATACAGGTTTACATACAAAACATTTACCTTATTCTAGAATTACAGAGTTGTGTATTTTTACAGATCTACACCGTGTCAGTTTCCTCATATAACACACACACACACACACACACGGGTGGCGGCACACGTCCGATACACATTATAATGATGAGGCTAGAAAGTTTTATATCACAATTGAAGTCAATGCGTTTTAACCAAATTTTTGTTTTGATTCACTTTAATTCTCGCACTTTTGTACGAAAAATTAATATTTTGTAAAACAAAAATAATAAATTTAATTTTTGACTTGGAAATATTGACGAAAAATAAAAAAAATTGACCAAATTAGACGTTTGAGACGAAAAATGGAAACACGTTAAACAAAGAACAATTCTGTGGTGATTTTGTACACATATTCGTTATTACGGTCACCAATGGCAATTTTTCGAGCGAAAAGTGCGAAGTTTCCGCCTATTACTAACAAATGCTCAAACATTATAATGAGGCTAGAAAGTTTTATATCGCAATTGAAGTAAATGCGTTTTAAATAAATTTTTGTTTTGATTCACTGCTTCAATTCTCGCACTTTCGTAAGAAAAATTATTATTTTGTAAAGCAAAAATAATATAATTAATTTTTGACTTGGAAAAAATTTTTTGACTGCGAAAATTCCGCCTATTACTAACAAATGCTCATACATTTTAATGAGGTTAGTAAGTTTTATATCACAATTGAAGTCAATGCGTTAAAACTTAATTTTAAGTTGGTTTCTGTACAATTCTAGCACTTTTGAAAGAAAAATTAATATTTTGTAAAGCAAAATTAATAGAATTAATATTTTACTTGGAAATATTGACGTAAAATATCAAAATTTGGAAAAATTATACGTTTAGGACGACAAACATGGAAATACGTGACCCAAAGAATAATTCTGTGGTAATTTTGTACATATATTCGTAATTTCGGTCACCAATGGCAGTCTTCGAGTGATAAGTGCGAGGTTTCCGCCTATTTCTAACAAATGCTCATACATTTTAATGAGGTTAGTAAGTTTTATATCACAATTGAAGTAAATGCGTTTTTACTAAACTTTTGTTTTGATTCACTACAAATCCAGCACTTTTATTCAAAAAAATATGTTTTGTAAAGAAAAATAACATAATTAATTTTTGACTTGGAAATATTGACGTAAAATATAAAAATTTGGCAAAATTAGACGTTTAGGACAAAAAACATGGGAACACGTGGAACAAAGAATAATTCTGTGGTAATTTTGTACACATATTCGTAATTTCGGTCGCCAATGGCAGTTTTTTGACTGAAAAGTACGAAGTTTTCACCTATTACTAACAAATGCTCAAACATTATAATGAGGCTAGAAAGTTTTATATCACAATTGAAGTCAATGCGTTTTAAATAATATTTTGTTTTCATTCACTGCTTCAATTCTCGCACTTTCGTAAGAAAAATTATTATTTTGTAAAGCAAAAATAATATAATTAATTTTTAACTTGGAAAAAATTTTTTGACTGCGAAGTTTCCGCCTATTACTAACAAATGCTCATACATTTTAATGAGGTTTGAAAGTTTTATATAACAATTGAAGTCAATGCGTTTAAACTTAATTTTAAGTTGGTTTCTCTACAATTCTAGCACTTTTGTACGAAAAATTAATATTTTGTAAAGCAAAAATAATACAATTAATATTTGACTTGGAAATATTGACGTAAAATATCAAAATTTGGCAAAATTATACGTTTTGGACGAAAAACATGGAAAAACTTGACCCAAAGAATAATTCTGTGGTAATTTTGTACATATATTCGTAATTTCGGTCGCCAATGGCAGTCTTCGAGTGATAAGTGCGAAGTTTCCGCCTATTTCTAACAAATGCTCATACATTTTAATGAGGTTAGTAAGTTTTATATCACAATTGAAGTCAATGCACTTTTACTAAACTTTTGTTTTGATTCACTTCAATTCTCGCACTTTTGTAAGAAAAATTAATATTTTGTAACATAAATAACACACTTAATTTTTGACTTGGAAATATTGACATAAAATAATAAAATTTGTCAAAATTAGATATTTAGGACGAAATACATGGAAACACGTGGAAAAAAGAAGAATTCTGTGGTGATTTTGTACACATATTCGTAACTTCGGTCGCCAATGGCAGTTTTTCGAGTGGAAAGTGCGAATTTTCCGCCTATTACTAACCAATGCTTATACATTTTAATGAGGTTAAAAAGTTTTATATCACAATTGAAGTCAATGCGTTTTTAATAAACTTTTGTTTTCATTCACAACAATTCTAGCACTTTTATCCAAAAAAATATTATTTTGTACAGCAAAAACAATATAATTCATTTTTGACTTGGAAATATTGACGCAAAATATTAAAATTTGACGTTTGAGAAGAAAAATATAGAAACACCTGGAACAAAGAATAATTCAGTGGTGATGATGTACATATATTCGTAATTTTAGTTGGCAATGGCAGTTTTTCGAGTAAAAAAAGCGAAGTTTCCGCCTGTTACAAACAAATGCTCATACATATTAATGAGGCTAGAAAGTTTTATTTCACAATTGAAGTCAATGCATTTTTACTAAACTTTTGTTTTGATTCACTTCAATTCTTGCACTTTTGTAAGAAAAATTAATATTTTGTAACAAAAATAATATACTTAATTTTTGACTTGGAAATATTGACTTCAAATAATAAAATTTGACAAAATTAGACATTTAGGACGAAAAACGTGGAAACACGTGGAACAAAGAATAATTCTGTGGTGATTTTGTACACAAATTCGTTATTTCGGTCGCCAATGGCAGTTTTTCGAGTGAAAAGTGCGAAGTTTCCGCTATTACTCAATAATGCTCATACATTATAATGATGAGGCTAGAAAGTTTTATATCACAATTGAAGTCAATGCGTTTTAACAAAATTTTTGTTTTGATTCACTTTAATTCTCGCTCTTTTGTACGAAAAATTAATATTTTGTAAAGCAAAAATAATATATTTAATTTTGACTTGGAAATATTGACGAAAAATAATAAAATTTGACCAAATTAGACGTTTGAGACGAAAAACATGGAAACATGTGGAACAAAGAATAATTCTGTAGTGATTAAGTACACATATTCGCAATTTTGGTCGCCAATGGCAATTTTTCGAGCAAAAAGTGCGAAGTTTCCGCCTATTACTAACAAATGCTCAAACATAATAAATGAGGCTAGAAAGTTTTATATCACAATTGAAGTCAATGCGTTTTTAATTAATTTTTGTTTTGATTCACTGCTTCAATTCTCGCACTTTCGTAAGAAAAATTATTATTTTGTAAAGCAAAAATAATATAATTAATTTTTGACTTGGAAAAAAATTTTTGACTGCGAAGTTTCCGCCTATTACTAACAAATGCTCATACATTTTAATGAGGTTAGTAAGTTTTATATCACAATTGAAGTCAATGCGTTTTTACTAAACTTTTGTTTTGATTCACTACAATTCTAGCACTTTTATCCAAAAATATATTATATTGTAGAGCAAAAACAAACAATATTATTCATTTTTGACTTGGAAATATGGACGCAAAATAATAAAATTTGTGCAAAATTAGACGTTTGGGATTAAAAACATGGAAACACGTGGTACAAAGAATATTTCTGTGGTGATTTTGTACATTTACTCGTTATTACAGTCGCCAATCGCCGTTTTTCTAGTGAAAAGGGCGAAGTTTCAGCCTATTACTAACAAATGCTCATACATTTTTATGAGGTTTGAAAGTTTTATATCACAATTGAAGTCAATGCGTTTAAACTTAATTTTAAGTTTGATTCTCTACAATTCTAGCACTTTTGAAAGAAAAATTAATATTTTGTAAAGCAAAAATAATACAATTAATATTTGACTTGGAAATATTGACGTAAAATATCAAAATTTGGCAAAATTAGACGTTTAGGACGAAAAACATGGAAATACGTGGAACAAAGAATAATTCTGTGGTATATTTGGACATATATTCGTAATTTCGGTCGCCAATGGCAGTCTTCGAGTGATAAGTGCGAGGTTTCCGCCTATTTCTAACAAATGCTCATACATTTTAATGAGGTAAGTAAGTTTCATATCACAATTGAAGTCAATGCGTTTTTACTAAACTTTTGTTTTGATTCACTACAATTCCAGCACTTTTATTCAAAAAAATATGTTTTGTAAAGAAAAATAATATAATTAATTTTGACTTGGAAATATTGACGTAAAATATAAAAATTTGGCAAAATTAGACTTTTAGGACAAAAAACATGGGAACACGTGGAACAAAGAATAATTCTGTGGTTATTTTGTACACATATTCGTAATTTCGGTCGCCAATGGCAGTTTTTTGACTGAAAAGTGCGAAGTTTCCACCTATTACTAACAAATGCTCATACCTTTTCATGAGGTTAGAAAGTTTTATATCACAATTGAAGTCAATGCGTTTTTACTTCATTTCGTTTTCATTCACTGCAATTCTAGCACTTTTACCAAAAAAAATATTATTTTGTACAGCAAAAACAATATATTTTATTTTTGACTTGGAAATATTGACGCAAAATATTAAAATTTGACGTTTGGGGAAGAAAAACATAGAAACACCTGGAACAAAGAACAATTCAGTGGTGATGATGAAGATATATTCGTAATTTCAGTTGGCAATGGCAGTTTTTCGAGTAAAATAAGCGAAGTTTCCGCCTATTACAAACAAATGCTCATACATATTAATGAGGCTAGAAAGTTTTATATCACAATTGAAGTCAATGCATTTTTACTAAACTTTTGTTTTGATTCACTTCAATTCTCGCACTTTTGTAAGAAAAATTAATATTTTGTAACATAAATAATATACTTAATTTTTGACTTTGAAATATTGACATAAAATAATAAAATTAGTCAAAATTAGATATTTAGGACGAAATACATGGAAACACGTGGAAAAAAGAATAATTCTGTGGTGATTTTGTACACATATTT
This sequence comes from Odontocerum albicorne, assembly GCA_949825065.1. Taxonomy (NCBI): domain Eukaryota; kingdom Metazoa; phylum Arthropoda; class Insecta; order Trichoptera; family Odontoceridae; genus Odontocerum; species Odontocerum albicorne. The sequence continues at coordinate 13,808,370 of OX463847.1, read as the reverse complement.
GTAATTTCGGTCGCCAATGGCAGTTTTTCGAGTGGAAAGTGCGAAGTTTCCGCCTGTTACTAACCAATGCTCATACATTTTACTGAGGCTAGAAAGTTTTATATCACAATTGAAGTCAATGCGTTTTTACTTAACTTTTGTTTTCATTCACTACAATTCTAGCACTTTTATCCAAAAACTATTATTTTGTACAGCAAAAACAATATAATTCATTTCGACATGGAAATATTGACGCAAAATATTAAAATTTTACGTTTGGGAAGAAGAACATGGAAGCACGTGGAACAAAGAATAATTCAGTGGTGATTTTGTACATATATTCGTAATTTCGGTCGCCAATGGCAGATTTTTGACTGAAAAGTACGAAGTTTTCACCTATTACTAACAAATGCTCAAACATTATAATGAGGCTAGAAAGTTTTATATCACAATTGAAGTCAATGCGTTTTAAATAATATTTTGTTTTCATTCACTGCTTCAATTCTCGCACTTTCGTAAGAAAAATTATTATTTTGTAAAGCAAAAATAATATAATTAATTTTTAACTTGGAAAAATTTTTTTGACTGCGAAGTTTCCGCCTATTACTAACAAATGCTCATACATTTTAATGAGGTTTGAAAGTTTTATATAACAATTGAAGTCAATGCGTTTAAACTTAATTTAAGGTTGGTTTCTCTACAATTCTAGCACTTTTGTACGAAAAATTAATATTTTGTTAAGCAAAAATAATACAATTAATATTTGACTTGGAAATATTGACGTAAAATATCAAAATTTGGCAAAATTATACGTTTTTGGACGAAAAACATGGAAAAACTTGACCCAAAGAATAATTCTGTGGTAATTTTGTACATATATTCGTAATTTCGGTCGCCAATGGCAGTCTTCGAGTGATAAGTGCGAAGTTTCCGCCTATTTCTAACAAATGCTCATACATTTTAATGAGGTTAGTAAGTTTTATATCACAATTGAAGTCAATGCACTTTTACTAAACTTTTGTTTTGATTCACTTCAATTCTCGCACTTTTGTAAGAAAAATTAATATTTTGTAACATAAATAACACACTTAATTTTTGACTTGGAAATATTGACATAAAATAATAAAATTTGTCAAAATTAGATATTTAGGACGAAATACATGGAAACACGTGGAAAAAAGAAGAATTCTGTGGTGATTTTGTACACATATTCGTAACTTCGGTCGCCAATGGCAGTTTTTCGAGTGGAAAGTGCGAATTTTCCGCCTATTACTAACCAATGCTTATACATTTTAATGAGGTTAGAAAGTTTTATATCACAATTGAAGTCAATGCGTTTTTAATCAACTTTTGTTTTCATTCACAACAATTCTAGCACTTTTATCCAAAAAAATATTATTTTGTACAGCAAAAACAATATAATTCATTTTTGACTTGGAAATATTGACGCAAAATATTAAAATTTGACGTTTGGGAAGAAAAATATAGAAACACCTGGAACAAAGAACAATTCAGTGGTGAT